>VDFB02311709.1:0-23567 GCA_007258455.2 Sequoia sempervirens | reverse complement strand
AAACACAACAAAAACTTTGAAAATAGTTTTTCTTAAGCCTTATACAAAACATCAAGTGTATGCTCAAAATTTTTTTTCAAAAAGTATTTTCACAGGTTTCATACATGACAGACAATTCAGGCAGACTCACTCTTAGTACTCAAGTAGGGCATCATAATAACCACAACCCACATCTTAGAACTGTGTCGACTCACATAGCCATGTCACCCCCAAAGGGGCACCCAAGATTTTTTCTTTTCTAGGCACGTACTCAGAGTGATGAAAGTGATTACTAGATCCCTTGAGCAAACAGTCCTTGGTAGTTATATGGTGAGTCTCTTGGGGGAAGATTCTTCCCTCCCCTTGCACTGTGATTATTAGGATATTTGGAAACTAACACGTTTGGCTACTACACTAGGTTCTTAGTAAGGGTTTCCATTCAGTGTGGAAATAATAAACTCCCTCAGGAGACCTCCCAACCTTTAGAACAAAGGCTTTAGGGATGGCTATCTTGCACAGTATCAGAAAAAGTGGGTTTCCCCAGATTTGCTTTAAATTTTATAGTGGGGTGGAATAGCTTGTCTTTGGCTTGAACCCACTTGGGTCATTCCTCTTGGGCGAGTACTTTTTCCCATAAGAGCAGGCCCTCTACAGGATGTAATAAAACATTAAAATTGCAGAAATCAAAAAGGAAAGTCTTGTTTTCTGATCACCCAGTTAAGGGGAGAGCATAGACCTATTGCCATAGACAAAACATACAATGTTCTTTTTAGAACCCAAATCACAATGATCTAAACTATGTGAAGATAATTGCTTCATGAAAACAAGTTGTTCATTTTAACCAAAAAAATCATTGTGTGGTGCCTACCCTAGATTTCTTCATTTTAATCCATGTCTATCCTAGGGTTGCTTCTTTTTAAAACCATATGTGACTATCCTAGATTGGTTCTTTTTAAGCCAAAGAAGGTCTGGTCTGCGGAAGGCGTCAGACTCAGAACTTTGTTTAATTACAACCTGTAAGTGCTAAAAGATCATACATATGCGCTAAAACAAATAGTGAAGGTGCTAAAAAAGGACAGTAAATGTGTTGCAGAAAACCTTATATGTGCTAAAATAAATCCTAAATGCACTAATTTGAGTATGCAAAATTTTACAAATTAAATAAAGTAAGCCAAGGGATGCCTATTTTGTTCCTTATATGTGCCATTATGTTCCTTAAATGCGCCGAAATAGTTCCTAAATGCACTAGAAGACCTACAAAAGCACTAAAAGAAATCCTATACGTGCTACAAAAACTCATGTATGCACTAAAACGCTAATTTTTGTCAGAAAGATGAATTCTAGAACGTAAAAAACCTATCAGAAAACCTAGAAGTGGATGTTAAAATTGGGGCAGGACCCCATGGTGGGCGCCAAAAATGTGTGGTCAATTTTAAGTGTGATAAATGTAGATTAAAAGTAAATCAATCAAACACATTGATAAGACATTAAATCAAAATAGAAAATTAAAATAACAGAAATGCAAACTAAAATCTTTTGCTTTTGATGTCATCCTATCATCCTTTATCTCCAGTGTTTTTTTCAATTCTAGCTTGATCTCAGATCTTGGGCTAGGCTCAACAAACGGTCTTCCTAGAGAATGAGATTAAAGAATGAATGCATGCAATGTTATGCTAAGATATGATTATGTTGATACTAAACATGATTGCTAAAGTGAAAGATTACAAGATTATGAAAGCTAAAGATGATAAAGAGAATGCTAGAATGCAATTAAGTTCTAATGCACGTGTGTTGTAACCAATGCTTGGATTTGTAGGGGCATTTATAGAGTTTTCAAAAGATTTTGATTGGTTGATGTGATCAACGGCTGTGAAAATTCCTAGTAGATCAAATGGTCAAAGATGGATAAGACTGGAGAGAAAAATAGAAGAAAACCAGAAAGTAGGATTTGTTTCCTTTTTCGTGGAAGAGATAAGATGAGATGATAAAGATGAATTGTAAAAATCATCTTTTTGTGAGATTTTGGAAAGATTTAAGAAGATAAATAATGAATTATAAATTCAATTATTTATTTGTATGACATGGAAGATTTTCTTAATTAAATAAAATATTTAATTAAGATTTGGAAAGTGACATGTGGAATTAATTAAATAAGAATATTTAATTAATATTTGATTTAGAAGAAAGGGAATTAAATTGAATTAAATAAAATATTTAATTAAACTTAAATGTGATAATTAATTTAAATAAACAATGATATTTATTTAATTAATTAAGTGGACTTAAGAAAGTGGTAATTAAATAAAATGAATTTATTTAATTAAAGTGGAAGAATAAAGTAGGTGAATGATATAAATAAATAAATTAAATTTATTTATATGTAGAGGAATTAAAAAAGAAATTAATCAAATAATAAATATTTAATTAAATGCTAGGATTAAATGATATGACCATTTTTATGCATATACACTAAACACTACAACTCTACAATCCAACTTTTAGAGTACCAAACTACAAACCCTCTTGACATAGGTAAGAGATCAAAACCATTAACATACCTTTAGAATTGTAAGACCTCAAGAGTGACTATAGATAAATGCAAAGCAAATACATTTATCCCAGAAACCTCTATAAGAACACTACAAAACTAGTTCACACACTAGTGAACATAACTTCCTTTGAGCATCGACTAGAAGCCAAAATTTTGGATATAGAAACTTTGAGCATCTATTTCACACATATCCAAACCACACAAGTAGATATTCAACCCAAAAGAAATTCAAAGCAAAACTAGAACACCTCTGCAAGCCAAAACATCTCTAGAACACCCTATTTCGTTATTTTATCAATCTTCTCAATATCCTCGAAATACAAACCATAAATAGAAGCTTATCAAATAAAAACCATAGGATAACATCAACAACTTAATTAATGACAACATAATGCAACTAATCAAAGCAAAAATCTCTCTCGACCACTACATAATTATCATTAATGCCAACAAAAGCTTATTGACATTAATGAAATACACCTTCATACTTGCAACAATTGCATCACTAGGTTTACATTTTCTATGGTAGGGGTGTTGAAATGGGGAATTTTATTAGGGGTACAAATTTTCTCCATCACATTTTTCCCCCACTTTAGTAACCAATCATATTAATTCAAATGCGAGGTAAAGTATAAAGAGGTTGAAGAGAATATAACTTAACCGTTGGGGAAGAAGATCTTCGATTTGGCACATCTAGACGTGCAAGAGGTAGTTCTATATGTTCTCGGTCCCATAGGGAAACCTTGATGTGAAAGAGAGGGAGATGGCTCAATAGGTACTCAATTTTGCAAAAAGGCTCCACAGGTTCTTAGTCCTGTATAGGATTAAAAAAAATTGAGGTTCTCTATCTTGCAGAAATTGAAGGCTCTACAAGTTCTCAACCCTATATAAAGAAGGAGCCTCATAGGTTCTCAATCCTATGAAGTGGGCACCACTAGTTCACAGTCCTATAGGGCTTGACATGAAAGGACTCTATAGGTGCTTGGTCCTAAAGAGTTTGATTCAAAATTCACTTATAGGTGCTTATTCTTCCAAGGAAAGCTTGGTGTGGTGCTCAGTCTTGCAAGTTTGGTAGTAAAAGTAGCTTTATAGGTGCTTGGCCCTATAAAGAAACATGTTAAGATGTAGAAAAAATGTGTTAGGTAGAAAAGCTCAAACAGATAGACATATCATAGATAAATACATTGAAGGATAATTTTTCAAAGGGTTCCACTTGGGAACCGATCAAGATAGCAAGGGGCCCACACAAAGGGACACTCCATTTGAAAAGCACAACATTTTTCACAAATAATTTAGTAATAAAGGAATCCTTTTGAAAGATCTCTTTCATCAAGGAATCTAATAAAAATAATGCTCCTTCTTAATGGCAAGTTTTCAGACTTCTTCATAAGAAAATGTACTCCTTTTTCAAAGGATAGTTTTTAGATTCTTTTGCTATGAGTTCATTTTTCAAAAGAAAAAATTCATGAAGGGGATCTTTGATGAAGAATTAATTTTTGAAACATGAAAGAATTTTAGCAAGGGATTCATTGGCCACCAAATTCACCTTATTGAAAATCAAAGAAGTACAATAACCCCCCCTTAGGATGGTGCATCAAAATCAAAGGAGCACATGGCATCCTAAGGAGAGAAAAAAAGGTAGTTATGTTGTGGCCCATGATGCATTGAGAGATGTAAATGTGGAAATTTTATCATGCACATGAAGGAAAAAAAATAATCTCCACAACATCACAAAGAAAGAAAAAGGAGAGACAAGCAAAGATAAGGAAAACAAGAGACAAGTAGAGACAAAGAAATTAAGAGAGAGGGATCTAGGAGTTCAGGGTTAGATCATTTCTTATATATATAAATAGGTAACCCATGATGTATGAATGAAATATCATCAATCACCAAAGTGTCCAAATCATGAAGAAGAGCACATGAAGACAAAATAAAAAATAAAAAATTGGGTCAACATGGAAGGGAGACCTAAATACTCCCAACACTTTGCATCATCTCCAATTGTTGAAAATCAAGGTCACAACATATAGAAGAATGATGAAACATATAGATGAAGTTTACAATTTTTTTTATAGAATTGTATCCAAGCACCTACAAGGGTAGTGAGAGTCTCTAGGTAGGATCACAAACACATAAATACAAGCATAGATGAGACACAACACACATACAAATCTAATCTACAAATAAAGAAGTGTTACTCCCCTACTCCCCATCAAGAAATAGGTTGTCCTACTCTTAATCTAGATCATTATATGGGGAGGGATGATGATATTGCAAAGGTAGGATAGAAAGGGGAGAACCCTTTGAATATATTATAACAAGGGCCAAGGAAGAAGGCCCCTTGAGGTCTTCTTCATTGAGTTCTTGTGAGGTGAAGGTGATCGATATTGCAAAGATCATTGATAGAGTCGAGACATCATCCACCTAGTTAAACATGAACTTAACTAGGGTCCCATGTGTTAATTGGTCAAGAGAAGGAGGAATTTGAGATCAATTCCAACCTCATCGAAGGGGGCAGTGACAAAATGAGTGGATTTTGGGGCTGCCTCTATCACAAGCACGATGCAAGCCAAAGTAGAACTAGCTCTCAAAGAAGGTGAGAAATTATTCTGATTACCATTGAAGTGACTTCATCCTTCATCTTATACTTTAGTGGAGGATGTTGGATCTCCACAAAAGAAGCAGAGGTGGAGGAGTGATGCAGAGTGGCAGGGGAAGACAATCTCTTAAGAGCTTCTCTCAAATACTCTTTGATAAACTCCTTAATACACCATACAACTAATGAGAAACTTAAGCACTATTTTAACTCCACACACCCAAATGAAAATAGGAGGATTGGAAAAGACTCATAATCTCTTAACATGGCTGAACTAATCCAACAAACAAGACTTCTCACTTCGAAACACTCATTCATCTATTGCTGCCATATTAGGCCTTGTAGCCCTGTCTAATGGGGCAGTCAACATAAAATCCTTCTAATGACTAAAACTAGACCAAACTCACTGATTTTTGACACTTGATACTATCCTTCACAAACCCTCAAAACCACAAGTTTTAACTCCAACACAAAAGGCAACAAATGATCTGTTTTCTAACGCTACAAGGAGGCCTAAAAGACACTTTTCAATGCAAGTATGGTTACCTTGGCACACACCAACACCCCTAAGTAAATGAATACCTTCCTATACCTTCAAAAAAGTCATTCCAACTGATCCCAAGTGACACAAAATTGAAAACTCACAAATCTTGCCTCAAATCAGATTTTTGAAACAAATTTTGGCTTGTCACATAGAGATGCCAAGCCTAGGGTTGCTCAAAAGTTGCACCAGAACGCCTTCCATCCTCAAAGACCTTCAATAACATAAATTAAATGATCTTACTCACCTTCCCACCAAAAATCAGGCCATGAGCAAGTGGAGAAGGCGAGTTAGAAAGCTTTTTAGACCAAACCTAAATTTTGAGGGTTTTCCATACCACTTTCAGTAAAATGTGGATATCTCTTTCAATTCTTAATGAAAAAGGCTCAAACCACTGCAAAAAGAAAGGTAGTTCAATCCTCTATCAATAAATTATGGTATTCATCCAGTGCAATACATAATAATGTCGTACCACATGTTTTGGCAGAAATTTTACACATAGAAAATGAAGGAAAATAGGGTTTCTTTTTATTCAAACTTTCTCCAAACTTCACCATCAACATGCCCCAAAAAAGAGAGGCCTATTTAAACCTTTGAAACCTCTTTACTAAGCCCTCCAACTTATTTTTTAATTAGTTGGATGTTGGAAACAACTAATTTTTAAAATATTCCAAACTAGACTCCTAATTGCCTAGTTAAGGCAGTTTATACTACTCTCAAGAAGCCCAATTACAATGAACATTTAAAAGGTGTTAAAACACCACAAAACACATCAAAAAAATCAAGGAGACTCCCCTCAAATACCTATTTGCACCAAGGCATCTTAATTCATTAAGTTGCCTAGATGCACCAAGTTCACATGGTGAGGAAGGAGACCTTGTTCTTACAACCAGACTTGACTCCAAACCCAAAACTTGTTAAAAAACATGAAAGATGGTTCTTGGAACCTTATTACATCCCAAACTTCTTGAAAAAAAACAAAAAAACAAACAATACCTCCAAAAGGAATGGAGACCCCAAGGTGCTCCTAATTACATTGTGATTGGTCTTTTTAGACCTTATTAAGCCTAAATAAGCACAAAAAATTCTTATTCCATCCTAGACTTCATTTTCATCATGACATTTGTTGAACCTTCAAGGACTCTTTTCCCTTTCATTCCAAGGTGTTGGTGCCCCTACACCAAGGAGGGAGAAGAAAAATCTATGGAAGACACCACCGAAATCTTTGACATGAATATTGGTTTAGAAAAGGGAGGGATGTCTAGAAGGGACATCAAAAGTAGAGGCTCCATGGAAGGAGCGATGAACACCTGCATCCTTTTAGGGTGAGGGTCATCAACACATGTTGGAAGAGCTAGAAGAAATACTGAGGTGAGTGGAATTGAAGAAGGAGCAAAAGGAGGAGGCACAATAGGAGGTGTTGAAACAAGAGGTACTAGCTCCCCTTCTATCTTCTGCAAGGTAGCTTATTTAGTAGCCAGATATTTTCTCCTATGCTTGCGCTCTTGTCCAAGCTGGTTACATTAGCTCTAGGCACTAGAAGTCACAAATTGATAAGGGTTAGGAGGCTCCTGTTATATCATAGGATTGTCCTCTATAATTTTTCCAATGGAAGGGAAACCTCCTAGATAGGAGTAGGAGTAAGAAGAACAAGAGTGAAAATAATAATAGGTGGAGAAGAAAAAATGAGTACCTCAATAGTGAGCATCTTCCCATTCATTGTAATAGGAACAGTAGGAGGTTGTAGTGGGTGAGACATGGGGGCCACCCCACGAAGACCCTTCCCCTTGCCATAAACCATTTGTCTAGGAACTGTGGGAAAGATGGGAATTTCAAACACCTAGTGCTTAGCTTTTCGCCAAGTGGGTGCTATTAGGATCCCCATGTGAGGCATGGGAGTAGGAGCTGAGGATTCCATAGTAGGGAAAGAAATGAAAGTGGATGGAGTAGGAGATGTAGAAGAGGAAGGCCCATGTTCATGAGAAAGATTCCCCGTACCTTTTTGTTGGGAGGAGGAGGCAGGTTGTTGCATAATCATTAAACCCTTTACTAAAATAACATAGGGGGATCTAGGATATGTAACTTTTAGCACCATGCCCCAAGTATTATACTTGACAAGAATGATATAGAAAGTCTATCCTTGGAGGGAGCAAACCGATGGGAGTGGGCCAAAAGTGATCTAAAGAGAAGCCCCCATGTGACACTAGTGGTTTGTAACTAGTGTCATGCACAATGTGGAAATAGTCCTCATTAGAAAACTTGAGACATTTATGAATTATTGAAGTGATTCCATTCATGCAAACCAGCCATGAAATGCCCATTTTCACCTTTAATAGGTATAACTCCATAATTATGAAGAAAGAGGTATCCATAGCCTTAGGTCCTACCAAGACCAAAAGAGTAATAGAACCAAGAGGAACCGAGAATCCATTGTGTGTGCATATAGTGGCCTTTGACTCATAATTTATCTCCCTATACAAAAAGTTTATCAGGAGCATTTCTTCCATTATGACATTCACACAGCTTGCGGGGTCAACTAGGACACTAGTTACAATGTTCCCATTGACAAGAGTGGGAATGTATAAGGGAGAACATTCTTTGTTCATAGGTAGATCTTGCAAAGTAAAAGTCACATCTATTGATCCACTTGTAGGATAGGAGGGAGGAATACATGTAAATGAGACCACATTAATGTAGTATGATGGGAAAAACTTAATAAAAATAGCAGGTTCCACAATTAAGTTTGTTGAATGAGATAGAAACCAATTCATATAGATTTACAGTTCATTGTTAGCCTTTTCCACAAACTTGTTAGAATTTTTCTTTTTCTCATCAAGATAGATAGTACCATTATCGATGTGGTATTGGATATCATGATGCAAGTACATGAATATTTCAGTATCATATTCATGTAATTGATGGTACTCGAAGAATTGATTCTCATTGTACCAATAAAGATAGGGTTTGGTAAGGTGAGAACTTTATCATTCAATAATATTTTTAGCACATAGGTGTAGGAATCTAATAAATTTATAAATGTTGGTTGTGCTTTAGTCTCTTGTTATTTGACATAGAGACCATGTTTTCAATGGCATTGATCTTACCAAGAACTAATACTATAGACTAACCCTCAAAATGGGAGCGTGAGAAAGATCCCTTGAACTGTTCAACTATCTACTAGTATTCTCTTAGTGCAAACCATAGATGCGCAAAAGAAGGGTATTTCATTAGAGAATTTTTTTCCTATCAAGGCCTCTGTAGATTTTTGACAAAGACCTTTTGCACATATAAGTTGGGAAAAGGATAAGAAATTTGTGAGAAGAGTGCCTGATAGTGAGGAATAAAGTCAGTTATCTTCTCATTGTCTCCCTGCTTACATCGGATGAGATCTGAAAAGGACATCTTCAATTCAATATTAGTTAGGAATTTTTAGAGAAGCTAATTTACCAACTGATCAAATAAAAAGATGAAATTGTCTAGTAAGGAAAAATCCCATTCGAAAATACATGCACATTGAATTGAATGTAAAGACATGCATTTGAGGATCTCCCTTACCACTGTATTTCTTAAACTTTGGAATCTCCATCCCTTGAGGGATAGGAGTATTTAGAATTTCTATCAATAAAGGTCTATGAAAAAAGGAGGGTTGAAAGATAGGCTATAAAGTAGCATTGGACAATTTCACTAGTTGGTTTTGCATCTAACCCATGTTCTATAATAAGGCATTGAAAATAGGGTCAAAAGATGAGACAGGACTAGAAAAACTACCACCAGAGCAACCAAAACCTCCAGCCCCCATTCTAGCAGAAACCTCACCACCAGAGCTAGTATGGGTTCTAGAACCACTGTCAAGAACATTGGAGCCAGAAGATTTGAAACCTAAGGGTACCCTTTTACCTTAACAATGGAGGGTGCTTGAGGAGTACTAGTAGTGTTAGTGATGAAACAACAGGAATAGGAGGATTTCTCTTTTATGAGATAGGGTTCCTCCTATTTCACCTAGTTTTATTCAAGGAAACCATAGAGATCTTAATCTGAGGATGGAATGAGGGAAAGAGATATGCTAAAGTTTGTCCTAGTGTATGATTAATGACTAAAGAAGGGTTCACCAACAAGCTAGGGCTTGGAAAGACTAGTAAAATACAATATCTAATTATGAAACTTAATGATGTGCAAGACTACAATGAATGATATATAAATGAATGCAAAATAGAATAGAAAGTTGGGAAATTAGATAGAACTTGGAAACATGTGGAAGATTGGAATGAAGTCTAAAATGCTGAAAATATTAAAATTAATGTAGATCGGGACTCATACACTAGGCTGAGTGATTTAGTCCCACATTAGAGTTTCTGGGCAAGAACAAAAATCTGGAAAAGATAAGACTAGAACACTTGAAAATTGGAAAAATCCCTATACTATGAATCATATGCTAGAAGTGGTGTATCAGTCCCACTCAACTTTTTCAAAAATTCAAAAGTCTGAATCTACTCTTCAACCTCTACTTTGTCCTCTCAACCTAATTTCTAGATCTGAATTGTTGAATTCTACTATGTAATTTTATTTTAGTGATCTTGTAAACAAGGTGAAAACTTTGCACTTGAAAACTTCTTTCCATTCTTGCCCCTTAGAGGGTCTTCAACCTAGATCTAAAAAATCACAAACTAAAGAGGGGAAAATGTTGTTTTGTTATTAGAAAGGGGTTTTCCTTAGTTAAGCCTCGTTTTGGTAATCAAACCTTGAAATAAAATAAAATGGAAGGGAGGAATGATGAATGAACAAAATGATATGTTGCAACTCACCAAACCCTAGGAATAAAGTGTTGCAAACATGTATGAAATGGATAACTTGAATGTGGATCTTAACTCTTGCTTGAATGTTGTATATCTTGAATTGAATGCTTCTTTGAATCATGTAAACATTCATCACAAATATTAACTAAAAAAAAACCATTATGCATGATGACTTTGAGATGATGCTTGATACTTGAATAATTCTTCAAAACACTTGATAATCAGCTCTTGAATGCTCTTGAATTATCTTGAATTATCTTGTAAACTCTTGTAATCTACAATTTTCTAGAATGCATGAATACTTGAAATCTTAGGAGAAAATATGTGAAAGGGCCTTGTATTCATACTTGTTTATGCCAAATTTCCTGAAATTACAACACTACAAACTGAATTTAGATCTAGGAGAATAAAATCCTGCCAAGAATTTGAATATAATTTAATTTTAACCCACATAGGACTCATACACTAGAAGTGGCATATGAGTCCCATTAGGCTAGGCCATGGACACATTTTTCAAGAAATTCTTAGATTGATGTGAAATCCATATTGGGGCCTTGTGACTTAGGTGGGACCCATATGCCCAAGGTGTTGTATGAGTCCTAGATCACTAAATTTGGGCTATAGAATCCAAAAACTACTGAATTATGATTGGATGTTGGTTTATGTTGGGATTATCCTTGAAAAGATGCATTAATTAAGGGTTTTGGATGCAAAATAAGGCCAAATGGGAAAAAAGAATCCTAATTAATAATGAAAACCCTAGATTAGTGTGAAAGTGTTAGAATACACTTTACAACACCCTAAATAATGCACAATTAGGTCCACATAGTTTATAAGGGCCCAAGACCTAATGTGAATGTGTTAAACACATTACAACACTAAATCAAGGAAACATTATGTTTAATTTAATCAAGGCCTAAACAAGCACAAAAATGTAGAGTTATAACTTTTCCATTTCCACAAGTGGATGCGATGGTATTGGCCATGTACATCGATACGTTCAACACCGAGACTTCTGTCTATCTTTAAGTGGCCTCAGATCCAAGATCTCGAACAATCAAAAACCTAGGGTTGTATGATGGGATATGAGTGTATACTATGTCAGTAATTCCTCAAAGGAATTCAAGACCTACGTAGTCTTTATCCAACATAACTCTCAAGTCATTCACAACATTAGCAACCTTAGCCATTACCCTTTCTTTTCCCAAATACTCTTCAAAATTTTAAATCCTTTTTTTTAGGGCCAAAAGTTGTTATGTGAGAATTTTGATAGCCTCATCCTCCTCCATAGATGAAGAGAAAGGAGAAGCAGGGGGAGTAGGAATATGAGGTTCTTCCCCAAAGGGACTAAAAAAGCTTGTATTTGTGTTAGAGGTAAATTCTTCACGAGTTAGACCCATAGTGACCTTCACAAAATCCATCTCTAAATGTTTCATGCTTCTTCTGACAACATCCCCAAAGGTTGTGGATTGAGTTGTAAAGATCATAAAGCTTTACAACATGAAATTTTTTAACACACTCAAGACATAGGAGAGGAATCCTCAACAAAAAGAAACAAAGACAAAGGACTCACATCAGGTTCACTAAAATGTAGAGAAGGGCGACAAGTCACCCTCAAGACTCTAGGTCAAGAAAGAGTCCTAAGGAATGGGATTCCCTAGAATAACTTAGGCTTGCTAAGTAGTTTGGAAAGGACAAGATACTAAGGCTGAAAGGGAGGGCATATAGCTTTCTACTCTCCTACTAAAACTAAATGTTCAAAGGGTTAGAAGAGCCAATTTATATGGTTTGGCCTACTACCTAGACAACTCACTATCTAAGGATAGTAGTGTAGATCTCATACTCCAACGTGATACACTAGTCTCTCAGGGACACATTAGTGCCCATACAAACATAGGTCTATAAAGCAAGTAAAAACTATAAGGAAATCTACTAACAACCTGGCTATGCAATATTTATACTTTGATAGAGAATAAAAAGATAGAAACAAAAAATATACCAAAAGGAAACTAAGAAGTAAACTATTATGGAAATGACAAGGAATGTGAGAAAATGAACCTTTTACGCATAGGTTGAATCTTTGAAGAAATCCACTTGAAAAGAACCACCTACACACATGAAGACAAAAAAATGTTGGGGTTGTTTTAGGGGACTACCTCAGTCAGTCCACCACTTTGGTGTTCCCACCTCCATAGACAGTTAGATAGCTAAGAAGTGCTAAAACGATAGAGAAATGGAAAGGAAATAGAGAAAATACAACAATATACTATTCAATAAACAAAATGATGCAAGGAGTGAGCAATAATAAACAATATCACCTTTATAGCTACAAGTACTCAAGGAAAGTAGTGGAAGGAAGAAGATTGAAATTCTTTAATGGTGGCATTTTTGCAATGAGGATGTAGAGTAGGATCCCAAAAGAAGTAGCTTACATCCAAGAAGAGTAGTGTAGAAGATTTGGAATGAGCTTGGCGAATGAGAGAGAGTGAGATTTGAGCAAGAAAGAGTGGAGTGATCAAGAGAGAGTGAATGAGTACGAATGAGTGAAAGAATGTCAGAGAATAAATTTGAACTCGAAAAAGGGAGGAAAAAGACCCATTTTTCATTGGTCAAGGAAGCAAGAGACATTACGCTTCATGACCAATGGAGAAATGTAATGCCTATGTGGCCTCCAGAGCCAGGGATCCTATCAAGATGGAAATGTGGTGTGTGGACATCCATGTGGCACATGGGAATCATCAATAGAGATTCCTCCATTGACACAAAAAGATGTGGCTAGGTGGAATGAGCGAGGTGGCATAGTTAAATTGGATCATAAGATTTACTTTTTCTAAGATAGGGGTGATGAAATGGAGAATTTTCCTAGGGTGCAAATTTGCTCCATTACACTCACAAACCTAGAAGAGCTTGAAGATGAATTTATGTGATCTTAAGAAAGGTTTTGATAAAAATATATATGATTTTCTTTGATTTAAGACATTACTAAAGATCAATAATTTGTTCTTATCTAAGTTTTTAATGTAGTGCATATGGATATCAATATGTTTCATTTAATGATGGTGAACCAAATCTCTTGAGATTGCAATAAGAATTTGGTTTTCAAAGAAGATGATCGATTGTAAGTGGTGATGCCAAAATTTATTAGGGTTTTATGAAGCCAATTTTCCTTTTTAATGGCCTTCATATCTAGCTTATATTGTGATTCTACATATTGCAAGGCAATAACATGTTTTTTCCGCTTGAACATGTAGGAGAAGATATAAATTGAAAGCTATATCCATATGCGAACTTGTGATTCTCATAATTACCATACCAATAAAAATATGTGCATCCTATATCAATGGGTTAATTTCTAAAGGTTAGATTATCGAATAATAAAGCATACAAACTGAAAGAAGCTACGAAGAACAATGAAATCTAACAACAAATGAAACAATTATACTTGTCACTCATTGCTTCCATGATTCACCTTCATAGCACCTTCTAACTTGCTGAATGTTGCCCTCAGATCGAGTGTGTAAGAAATTTGACTATGCCAATGTCCTAAACAAGATTTGAAGGATTTGAGGACTATGCCTATGAGAAATAACGAAATGACTATGTCTAGAAATGCCTAAGACTTAATGAAATCAAGTACAAGAATATCATAAATTCTATGAAAATGTAAGTATGAGCATGAGTAGTCCAAAAATGTGAGCAAAATTATCATTTTATAGAAAATGAAATTTTGGATAGATGGACGAGATTAAAAGCTGACAAAGCCTAAAATCAGTGGACGAGATTTAATGTGAAAATCCCTAATCAAGGTTAGGGAAAAATCATTACATGAGTGGCCAAGATGTCATTTGAGAAAATAGAATCGGTGGTTGAGAATAAATGTGATAATTAGTTAAAAAAGATAAAGATTTTTGAAAATCAAGAAGATAAAGACTGCTTGATTTGTAAGATTTGAAAAATCAAGAAAATAAAGACTGGACAGAAAATAAGATTTTAGAAAATCAAGAATTTGCTCAATTACTTGATTTATGGAAAAAGATTGCCAATTTTGAATTAAAATTAATTCAAAAATGTGGATTTGGATGATAGTAAATAATATTTTTAGATTATTTACTAAAAGGAAGTGATAGTTAATAATGTGAGCTTATTTTAAATAATTTATTTATTTCAAATGAGGGAAATGCCAAATTAGGCAATTAAATAATTAAACATAATTATTTAATTTAGATATTGTGACCAATAATTAAATAAATTAATAAATTCATTTAATTATGAAAATTAGTGGCATATTAAATAAATAAATAAAATTCATTTATTTAATAATCGAGAAGACTTGCCGATAAGGGCGTGGTTCAGTGCTCAAGTCACTTGGTTGTAGCGATGGCCACCAGGGTTCAAACCCTCGTTGGGCCAAAGTGCTTGCAGGCCTTGTGCCTTTGTTGGGCTATTGTGCTCGCGGGTTTGGTAGTTTCTTGTGGTTTCTTATACCTAGTTCATAGCTTCGGTCAAAAGCATTTACCCCTAATAATATGGGTGCATTGCACCTTTAAAAAAAAAATTAAAAAATAAAAAAAATTGAGAAGACATAAATGAATAAAGGTAATTAATTAAATTAAGAAATTTATTTAATTGTAAGAAGATAATAGACCCTTAGTGACATATTCAATAAATAAATATAATTTATTTATTTAATAATCATGAAGAGTGCAAGAGACATGAATTAATTAAACAATTATAAATTATTTAATTAATAGTTGAATGAGGACCAAGGACATAATTAAAATGTCGTAATTGTGTTAGGACGAAAGTGGTAAAACAGAGCTTGTAGGCCTACGTCATTTTTATGTGTCTAAATTTTTCCCCTCTTTGTCATAATGTAGCATGTCGCATTGTGACAAAGAAAATAAGTCAAAAATATGCCCCAGTGCAAAATACGACGAGGAGGGTTATAGTATGCCCCTTCGAGAGAACAATTGGGTTCCAAAACACATGGGTGTGCTCTCAAAATTGATGAGAAGACTAGAATATGAAGAGACAAAGAAATGTTAGTGCAAAAGATATGGATGATGAAGATGTAAACTAGATTAAAGATTAGAGGGGAAATGAAGAAGGGTGGGATGGGAAAGAATCCTTCAATACTTGCCAAAGAACTAATAGAAGTTGCTCGAATCATCATTGGGCGGTAAAAAATTGACACAAATGGACCAAAAAAACCATGGTATGACATAGACCAAGGTGTGCAAGGTCATCCACTTGAAAAACAGATAGTCACAGACAAGGAATGCCCTAACTCATACTAAGGGTCATGTTGCCCCAGCCTTTTTGTCAAGACAATCCACATACATCAGTCAAATAAAATAAAATTGGCTAGGAGACATCATCACACCTCTAAATCCTTCATGGGATATCCTTGAGGTAGCTAGTAACATGACCAAAAAGAAAAGATAGTAAAAGGATAAGACAAAAATAGAAAAAATAGTCAAAAGATAAGACAAGAAAGACCAGAAAGATTAATAACCATTTAATTTTGTTTTCTAAAGATTGATTTCTTTTCGGCTTGACATTTTTGATAGTTTAAGAGGTTTTCCAATTCGACGGTGTTGAAGGTTTGACAGGGGCTATTGTTAGGAAGTACACATCCTAAAAAAGGAAAATGACATTTTGATGAGGTCTAACTCCAAGAAGGACACATCTTGTAGAGGACCAAAGAGTGACAAGATTAACGTTGTTTTGACTAATATGTTTTGGCAAGTTGACTAATGTTGACTACAAGATTGATTGGACTATGTTGTTTATTAGGTCACGATTGGAATCTCGACGTTTGAATGACTATCTTGTGTCTGAGTTTGACTATGTTTGACTTATTTTACCGATGCGATTATTGTGAAAAATTCCATGATTTAATTTGGACAAACCTAAAAGGACTGACCTAATGTCTTGGGGACTCAAAGATGAGTCTTTCCTACGTAGCAAAGGCGTAGAGACAACGTAGTTCGACAATGACGTAGACTGACTAATTTGACAGAATTTGACTTTGTTTTTGGGAGAGTGACATTGATTTGGATTTTTTTGTGTTTTTGACATGTTTTTAATTTTTTTGGATTTTTGTTGTTTTATGATTTTTTTTGGTCTTTTGTTGTTTTATGATTTTTTTGTCTTTTGTCAAGTATTTGATTTTTTTGTCTTTTGTCGAGTATTTGATTTTTTGTCTTTTGTTGAGTATTTGATTAGGTCTTTCTTTTAGATGTTTTTTGATTTTTACGGCTTTCTTCAGGACATTTTCTAATGTTTTTTTCTTCAAGACATTTTATGATGCTTTTGTCTTTTTTAGGACATTTTATGATGTTTTTGTCTTTTTTCATGACACTTTATGATGTTTTTGTCTTTTTGAATGGTTTAAGAGGATAATGACAAATGCATGTGACTGATGCCTACACATTAGAATCCAAGGACAAACATGATTGTGCCCCTAGTCAAGTTGACTACCAATTGATAGGTGATGACAACATTGTTTGGCGTGGGAAGGATGCATCCCGAAACAATGTGAGGATGATGATAATGTGACGAAAGTATTGAGGTCTATAGCTGAGCCAGGAAAAAATTCAAGTAATGTTTTGGATAATGTGCTTGTATGGATTAGACTTGTTGCATTTGGAATGACTTGGTTAGGACTAAAAGAGATGATGAAGTATCCTTAAATTGTTTGACAAGGGAAAGTCAAGATAGGTCAGAGACATGAAAGGATGAGAGGTGGCCTTGGTAAAGGATGAGAGACATGAGACTAAAGGAATTGTCATATGATTTTCAAGGACTATGTTGCATAAGGAAAATGAGGTTATGAAAGTAATGACATGACATTTCATGAATAATGTACGACTAAAGGATAGACATGTCAAGAGTTTTCCCAAAGCATGATTTATGTGTGCCAGTTTTATGTCAAGACTAAGATAGGTGGGAATGATATGGATTAAATGGTCGGATGCCAATGCCAAGAGGAAGGCCTAGGAGATGAGACAACTTTCCCCCAAGTGTAAGAGTCCAGAGACAATTTTGCACATGATGCCTATTTACCAGGTTTTCATCATGGTACTTATCTAGGGTGCCTATTTGTCAGGTTTTCACAGTTGGACGAAATTTTTCTATTTACTATTTTCTTGAGTTTTTTTTTTGGTGTCACCAAGGCACTTGTTTGCTAGTTTTTCATCAAGGTGACAATTTTTTTATTTTTTATTTTTAAAAAAATTTGTATATATTTTTTTAATATTTTCAGATAGCCTAGATGCTTTAGATGACCATTGACTATTTTGAATCCACTGACGGTGCTGATGTAGAGACTGGGGTCATTATATGCCAATAATGACCTTTCTAAAGCAATTGTCGTGTTAGGATCATAATGCTCGCATACAACTAATTGATGTCATTGTGATCGTTGTCAATGCTAGAGTTGGCCTTATCAGAATACACACATTGTGAAGAGTTCCATGAGAGTCCTTGTGGTAAAGAGTTGTTGCCAAGATGTGATGGATGTGTGACATGGGATTTTTGGACTTTATATGAGATGTAGGATTATGATGAATGATGGTAGACATGGAAAGGTTGTTTGGATGTTTGGATGAATCACTTTTTATTTTCCAAACTTGGGATGGTCGATGATGGATTTTAGAATTTTGATTGGGATGGTTTTTGGAACCAACACTTTTATATGCCTTGCTTGATGACCATTTTGAAGGAGGTGGACATCTGTTATATGTGGGAATCCTCTGGTCTTGTGGTTGCACATTGTGATTGACTTTTTCTTTTGACATATTTTCTTTGATTGGTCCACTTGTCTTTGGGATCCATTTTAATTTTATTTGTACACTTGTCTTTTTGTTTGATTCAATGGCCTTTGAAATTTAATTTTGATCTTTTGATTTGTATGAATTTTGTTTTTGTTGGTTTCAAAGGGAAGGTTTAAGATGTTGAGAATGACGATTTATGGTGTGGGTGGATGGGGTGTTGGCAACAATCTTATGACAATGATTTCTCATGGACTCTAGTTTGATGATTGTATCTGACAAGGTTGCCCACAGTATGGAGGAGGTTTCGCTTACATCATTTGATTTTCTATCTGAGGAATATCCAAGACCTTCACGTCTATAATTTTCCTAAAGCTGTATTGGTTCTCGAATGCCTTGTTCATGTATGACTAGTACTTTTCCTTGATAATGCATGCTTTGGCAAAAAAAAATTGCAATAGTGTATTTATTGTTTTGAAAGCAAGAGGCTAGCCCATCATGATATATGTGGACACTGTTACTTGGAATATTCTCATCTGTGAGAAAGCCTGCTCTGATAAAGATGGATAATCCTAGTTGATAAGATGTCTTAGCTTCATTGAAATGTTAGACATATTTCTGACTGATATCTTTGGTATGATCTTGTGACATGTCAGGTTCAAATGATTCTATTGCTGCTTCCAAGTTGATGTTGAAGCCATCATTATGGTCAGTGTCATAGACTTCAGTAAATTCAACTATAATTGGATCATTTACAAATATGTCCATAATGGAAGACTCTTGTTCTTGAGGAATATCGTCTATGTGCGTCATGGAGGCAAGTGTCTCATTTTGGAAAGTGTCAATAGTTGAGGCATGCATAGGGTTGGCAAGTGTTTGATTAGGAATGGCATAAAAGTCAAGGAGTGGATCATTTTGAACTTATTGGTCAAAGACGGGGTTGTTGTGGATGATATAATTGGGATTGAAATATTTAACAAAGGTAGGTGTATTTTGGATGTCATGATTGTTTTGAAGGACTTCTTGAATGGACTTTAAGATAGGGTCATGGGATGGACTACCTTGATCCTGACATGAAGGTGATGTTATGATGTCATGCTTTGGGCTTTCATTTTGACATTTATCCTCAAGTTTAGACAATGGGATGTGGCTTTGAGTAATGATATAATTTTCATGATTAAACATGGCTTGTGAGGGAGTGACTTGAAAAGGATTAATGGATGGACTAGGATAAGACATGGGGCTTGGACTAGACTAGTATGAGGATATGACATGGGGACTTGGACTAGACTAGTATGAGGATATGACATGGGGACTTGGACTAGACTAGTATGTGAAGGACTAGGATAGGACATGGAGACTTGGATGGGACTAGTATGTGAAGGACTAGGTTATGACATTGAGACTTGGACTGGACTGGTGGATGATGACATAGGATATGACATATAGACTTGGACTAGATTGGTTGGTGATGACATAGGATATGAAATGGAGACTTGGATTGGATTAGTTCATGACATCATAGGATATGACATGGAGACTTGGACTGGATTAGTTCATGACATCATAGGATATGACATGGGGATTTGGGCTAGATTGGTGTAAGGTTGACTAAAATGGGAAATGGATACTTGGACTAGATCAATATGGTATGATGTGGGGACATGACATGATTTCATAGATGGTTGATAAGGCATGTAGACATGGATGAGATTGATAGGTGAAGGACTAGCATATGACGTGGAGACTTGTAATGGACTAGTGGACAGTTGGTTTCCCTTGTCAAGGTTAGGATAAGGGTGATTAATGGATGTTTGTTGTGGACTAATGTCATGGATGGTGTTAAGTGACTTTTGGTAGTGAGGGTAGATAAACGGAGGACTAGGACTCATCGATTGTTGGTACGAAGGACATTGATTTTTAGTTTGGAGGAATTGTCTCTTAAAGTCTAAGGCTTGTTGGTATTGACCTCTACAAAGTAACTGGTATTCAACTTTACTAGCAAGCCTATCAATATTTTGTTGAAGGGAATACAAGGTGGTGGATGTCATGATGTTGTTAAATGTAGAGTGATAATGACATTTGTCTAAGGGAAATGACTAATGCAAGGTGATAAAATTGTCAAGAAAGGATGCCAAATG
This sequence comes from Sequoia sempervirens, assembly GCA_007258455.2. NCBI lineage: Eukaryota > Viridiplantae > Streptophyta > Pinopsida > Cupressales > Cupressaceae > Sequoia > Sequoia sempervirens. The sequence continues at coordinate 3,191 of VDFB02311709.1, read as the reverse complement.
CCAAGGTGACAATGAAGATTAATATGAAATGTTGACTAAGGAGAATGACCAATGCCAAGTCTAGATGCCAAATGACGACTATGATGCAAAGTCTAGGTGAAAAATGAGGACTAAGATGGACAATATTTGGAGAAAAATTTGTCTAACCACTCTAAGCCTAACTTATGTCCAATTTTGGTTATCAAAGGACTTGCTAAGGGGACTAAATGACAAGGTTAAAATGACAAGTGAGCCTGCCTAACTAGACTGTTGAGTTGGAGGTTCTCATAAAAATGAAAATGACATAAAAGAGGAATAATGACAAAGTCCCAAGATAACCTAGTTTTGAAACAATGGTTTTGTAGAGTGTGGTGAGTTAGCCTAACCCAATGGATGTTTTGAGAAATTTCAGTTCTGGTTTCTGAAAAAGACTTTTGAAAAGGATATTTTATAGTAGGCTAAAATGTTTGGACCTGAAGTTTTGCTAAAAAAAATCCAATTTGTTTGAATTTGATTATTTTTTTCAGATGTGTGAATGTTGTTTGTTTCATTTCAGTATCCAGAAAACACTTAGCAAGCACGATATTTTGAATGTAAACAAACACAAAAGAGAACAAGTACAACCCTATGGTTAAGCCAAGACAATATATGCTAGATTCCACGTGGGTTTCCCCAATTGTATATCTGTAACGTGTGAATTCAGAAGCTTGGTTGCACAGGCTCCCCCTTACAGTGCACTCTCTTCTCAGGCCAAACAAGCTTCCAACCCCCATGAAACTCCCATGGCATATTGATCACCTCTACTATAGATTGTGAATATGTGGATGCCTTCACACTGACCGGTGCTGTTTTAGAAGATAGAAGGTTTTTTGCTACTAAACAATGGTGTTTAATTCAGGACCCCTGTTCGAGTGGCCATACATGGGGCACAAGATTAATCTCCATTTAGGATGAACTCTAGCTTGAAGAGGTTAAGCTCAATAGGGTTTTGGGGAGTACTAATTGGTCTGTATGACACATCCACACTTGTAATCTTAGGTTTTCCCTTAAGATTCACATTTATATATCAGTCGGGGGTAGCTTGGATTTAGTTCCATTGCTGGTTTGAGTCACCTAAAGGTGATGAAATGATCTAATTTAGGATCTAAGATGATTTCTTAAAGAATTCATAACAATTGCAATTCCAATCTCCAAATTACTAAAATGAAATCAACACCATAACATAATTAAACTAATGGAATTGAGAAAAAGACAGAATTCAGAAGGAGACAAGAAAGAGAAAATGCAAACAGCTTGATAACGGAGTTCGTCATAAAATGACTACGTCTCTGGGTCCCTCTCCAAAGAGTAGACCGATCTGATTCATATCTTCAAAAATTCGGCATTACAATAGCTGGCAAGCTCTTCCCTTCAAGCACGACGGAATTCCAACATTCTCCCGACATACAGGAACAACAAATTATCTCCCAAAACGCTCTAAGTCTCCAACAATTGAGGAATTCTCAATTGCCCCTCTAAGCCTCTAATCTCCCCTTTTTATACAAAAAATTTACTCATTTTGGTTAACAACCAACTGATTTACAAAATCCACCTTATCTCTCCATTTTTACATAAAAATATTAATAATCTCCTTTACATAGATAAATTAACAATAATATCCCCCTTTAAAAATTCCAAGCCCCTAATTTTATTCTTTCCGGGCATTTGTTGTTACAAAATAAATCTTGATTTATTTTGTTGGGGTGGCAAATTTAATTGTTTTAGGAAAAAATATTGAAAATCTCCTTAAATGTGGGGATTCCACCTTTATGGAAGGCTCCCCACAAAATGTGGGCCATCCCCATGTTAGGTGGCGCCCCCACTTTAGGTGGGTCACCCCCCATAACATGGGTGGTGTTCCCACATAATGTGGGTCGCCCCCCATGTGTGGGTGGGTTTTATCCCATTTTTTTAGGAGTTTAATTTTATACTTTTTTTTCATTTATTTTATTTTGATTTTTATATATATTATTATTTTTCCAAAATATTTGCCAAATGGAGGATTGAGGAGATGACAAGTGTCAAGGGCTGATTGGCCGTGGTGCTGACTGGGCATTGACGTCATCAGGTTGACCCAGATTTTGACCATCTGTAACTTCGTCATACGGACTCCGTTTTTCGTGAAACGAACTTCACCAGAATCGTGATGATGAGCACTACATAATGGTGTTGACTTTGGCCAATTTTGACAACTTTGATTTTTTCCCTTTTTCTGGCCTATTTTCTGAGGGTTGACCATAGGTTTGACCTTACATATTTTGAGCTTTGGGACTCAATTGACTCCATTCGAGTTGCATTGGAGTCAAGATTTCACCCTCTTGCTGATGATACCGATTCTAAAGATAAAAGAGAAACTTCAATTTTTGACGAAGATCCTCTGGATCAGTCCTCCCCACTGGAGAGCTTTTAGACCTCCGAAAGCTTGATTACTCAGAAAGTAAGTGAGGGTAAAGTTCCCTCACTTTACCAATCTCCATCCATTTTTCCTTGCTTGATTCATCCCCTTCAGTCCCACTCTGAGGTACTCAACTGCTCCCCTTCGTGAAGTCCTGGTTTTCCTATCTAGGATGATGTCTTCAGGCAACTCTGACATGTACTCTGGTGAAAGATCATCAACTGATGGAACCTGAATGTTAGTCTCCTCATCCAATATCATCGGAGGTTCATACAACTTCAAGTTCTCAACATTGACAACTGAATAGATCTGCATGTATGGAGGAAGATTGAGGCGAAAAGCATTGGTTCTGATCTTTTCCAAGATCTCAAAGGGACCATACCGAATTGGCTTGAGCTTTCTTCCTTCGCCTTGCATTCTTTCCTTGCTGATATGTAACCAAACGCGGTCACCAACTTGAAAATGATGATTCAGTGCAATGTTTATCATGTCGAGCCTTGTATTTGGCTTGACTCTTTTCCAACTGTGCTTCCACTGCCTAATGGATGGCTTGAACTTTTTGGATGAACTTCAAAGCCTTTTCTGCATCATGGCATCCATCTTCAACATCATCTTTCCCAAAAGCAAAATCCATCAGAGTCTTTGGCACATAACCAAAACAAGTCTCAAAAGGAGACCTCTTTGTAGAAGAGTGTGTTGCATGGTTGTAAGCATGCTACACATAGTGAAGACTCTCATCCCACAATTTGGGATGCTTATGCTTGTTGCAGTAGCCTCT
>VDFB02311707.1:0-15308 GCA_007258455.2 Sequoia sempervirens | reverse complement strand
GACATTTCAAAGTTCTAGAAAAAGTTGGGAATGGCTGAGGATGTTTCTTTCCATCCTAGCATCTTGGAAATGTAATGGGGGATGAGGGTGCTGGTTTTAGGGTTGGGGACATGTTTCCATGGAAAATAGCAAAAATATGCATCACATCTACTTATGTTCCTTTATTTATATCCAAAGTTTTAAGGTTTTTTAGATCAATTGACCAAAATGACACCTACTTGAAATATCCTATTTTCACCAAATTAATTTGATATATTTCCAAAAAAATAGTAGTACATAAAGTAAATTCAATTTCCTACAACTCTTATTACTACCTTCTTTTTTCCAGATTGTGCAAAGAATCCATTCAATTTTTCACATGAAATTACTTAAATCTTTGTTTTAGAAGATTAATTGCCACTTAAGAGTCTTGTTTCACCCATCATGATCTCACACTCACCCAACAATAGATTTTAATAATTGGATAACATCTCCATGGAAAAGACCTAACCCCACTTGTAGAACCCATAAAAAAAACCACATTCGTAGGTTTAGATTACATAAGCACCCCAAATGGGAAATTCTTTCAATAGGATCAACTTCTTTGATCATTAGAACCCATACTGAACTCAAGATGATACTATATACAGAATTTTATTCCTTTACAAGGATTAGAAGTCAGAAAACTCCTTAGTTTATAAATTGATACCACACAACAGCTATTCTCAAAAAAAGTGCCTCTAAAAGATTCGTGGCAATCATATATGAGTGAATATTATAAAAAGTTCTTTTAAGTCATGACCAAGCCAAGGAAAAATTGCTATGAGGAAGCCCAAGAGGGGAACTCTTTCCATTTAGCTATTATAACGTTCAAATTTTGTACTCGGAATTTTCAAACTTCTGACAGAACTTGAGAATAATCTATACCTTCTCAATTCACCTACATATGATATATATAACAAGAATCTAACACTTCTACCACAATTTGGGAAGGTAGTAACTACTAAAAACTGAGGCTAATTTTCCGTTGTCAGTTAAGAGCAGTTTTTCAGTGGCCAGTGCTTCCCCAAGTTGTAGTTGAATTCTAAAGTCCTTAAAGAAAGAGAAGTTAATCCAAACAAACAAATTTCAAGTCTAAGGTCCGCCGCTGTATTTTATATATAACGAGTAACTTGGGAAACATTTTCACTTCCCTCACATCCTCAACTAAATATACTAATTTCAAATTTGGCTCTGAACACCCAACTACGACCGTTTACTGAAGTTATGATTTCCACTAAAGCAACTATGATGGGAAGAAAATAATGATAGACGGTTGAATCGAAAAATACAACAAACTAATTGATTGATTTATTCATTCTTACCTGATACAAAAAGCCTTGCAAGATGAACTTATAACTGGAACTTCTTCTTGCTCTTGGTATGATATACATTTTCCATTTTCACTTTCAATATCGATCTGCCCAAGATGAGGATTACTTGCATCCCCATTAACGGATACCCCTAAAGTGTGGCTCATGGATAGCTGCTGCCTACAACGAATCTCCGTTTGTTCTAGCCTGGACTTCCCAACTTCAAGCTCCTCCTGCAATATATTTTGTCTGTATAATTCTCGCACCTGAATAGAAGACATTATACCAGACCCGCTCTCGATAACCAAAAAATAATTTCCACAGATCCTTTCGCTGATGATGAGCCCAGCAGTGTGATTCAAAACATCTGAGTTAAGAATTACATACCCAGTCGTTTCCAGAAGATCAACTATCAAACATACTTCCTTTCCAACAAAAATCCACCACTAAATTGTGTTCATCAATAACAATCATATATTCTTATGAAGATATTTCCTCCTCCTGTGCCTTTTTCTTTGTAACTTAGGCCTTAACGTTCTAGACATTTATGCTTAGGAGGTCGAAGGATACCACCTGTAACAATAATAACAACAGATGAGCACTCCGCAAAGGTTAAAATTTATCCTACAAATTTCTCTTTCTCCAGCTACAAATAATATAAAACTGAAAAGAATCACTTTTATTCTCGTCCTAATAACAATCCTCCATGAAACCCAATCTTCTGTTATTTTGCGTTTCCCCACATACCAATTGAAATTCACCTGATTAACGTTCCCATCGAAAAGAATATTACTCTCGGCCCAATTCTACGCACAAGTTTTCATACCATACTTCAAGTCCCTCATGAACAACCAAAGCTATTATCCAGATTATACCAACCATAGAAGAAATTCCCATCAGTTGAGAGTGTTCATTGTAGCCCAGTTCGATCTATGCAAATTCTAGCTCTTATTCTTAATCCAAACCCTAAAAACTTACATTCACAATTTCCCTCCAGATTCTTCTGTACACAGATCCGAATTGCAAACGCGTTTGAAAAAATAAAAATAAGCATTCCAGCAACAAGGACGAAAAGAATTGAGATCAAATGCTCTCAACGGTTAAATAAATGAATAAAATGAAACCCTAGCTTTAGAAACCCTAAGAAAAAAAGCAAAATATCTTCCAACGTATACTTTGATAAGTCCAACAACAATGCACCACGTATAAAACAGGAGAATAATGTTTCTCTTTCGATATCTTCGTGAGTTGAACTGTAGAAGTACGTGTGTCAACTAAGAAAAAGGTGCGAAAGAGGCTTTTTAAACGGTCAGATTGTCTCTCGTTTTTCGAAAATTTTATGCAAATCATCTGTTTGGTTGAAACGCCGTTTTACCCATGTTTTTTTTTAAAAAAAAGTTGTGATAGCCCACCATTATTTTTCTTTGGATAATACATTTGCATATATCGTTATATGCAAAAACCAGCAGAATTTTGTCCTGATTTCTGTGTTTTAAACCATGGAAAAGGAAATGTTTATGTTTTTCCTTTTAATTATTTTATTTCAAATTATGTAATTATTTATTGCGATTCACATGTATTTTGATTCTTTTTGGAGGAATCAATAATTGGTGGGAGTTAGAATTGGGATTTATATGTTGAGTTTAATTTATTTTTTATAGATGCATATTTTACGAGTAGTTGTTTACAATATTGTCTATTAGATTGCACACAAAAACTTTTGAATTTGGCACATTGGATATCAAATCTAAAAATAAGTATGTGGGCACTAATCATGAATCCATTCAAGTAATTAAAAGAACTGATAGATAACATCATTTAAGCATTAGAGCATTAGATCACAATGCATTCTACACTTGCGTCAGATACTACATTAGGCATATTCCATATTGCATGTTTGATGTATTTTGGTAATACTGTAGACAATAGCAAAAAAGGGTCTAAATAAGGTACAAGGAAGTTTTAAACTTCAATGCTAACACACCAAACACCAACAAGTGTTCATTAGCACTAAAGTCACATCTAAATATAAGTCCTTGCGCACTAACCATGAATCCATTCAAGTAATTAAAAGAACTGGTAGATAACACCATTTAAGCATTAGAGAATTAGATCATAATGCATTCTACACTTGCATCAAATGATACTACATTAGGCATATTCCATATTGCGTGTTTGATGTTTTTTATAATATTGTAGACAATAACAAAAATGGGTATAAATAAGGTACAAGGAAGTTTTAAACTTCAATGGTAACACACCAAACACCAAAAGGTGTTCATTAGCACTAAGGTCACTACCTTAGTGTTAATTCAAATATGACAATAAGAGTACAAATTTCAAAGGTAGTTGAGTCACAAATGTAATCATGACAAGTTGTACGAAATCATGTAAGATAGAGAGAGAATCACATGTGATCCCATTTGTCATCCTTTTGATTTGATTTCTAAAGTTCGTAATCATCATTGAACACATCTATGCAATCTACATCAACAACATCAACTTAAGTTGGCATCATTAAGAGCTAAGTAGGTCTTCAAACCTCCTATTTATTTTATTAATTACTTGGAATATTATCACACTCAACTCTTCTTAATTTATCTTAGGAGTTTAGTAAATGTGCATCATTAACTATCTTATAGATTCCTATATTTTTGTAGAAGGTGTGTTTATTTCCTCTATATTTTGGTGAATCCTAATATGCCAAATCTCTCTATCTTTACCCCTAGAATTAAGTCTTGTTATTGGTCATGAATTTTTGATCTAATACATTTCTAATTATTTTTTATTTTTTATTTCAAAGCTAAAAAATTATTATGTTTCTATTGTTTTACCTATTTTAATTCCTCATTATTTGCATACTATTGACCAATCTCTAATTTTCCACTTAGAAGAAGTCCTAGATTAAACCTAACCATGGTTATGTATCAAACCAAAGCTCTCATCATTGAAAATCTAACTATGATTATTTATGTGAACATAAAAGACTCCTTTGATCATGAAGCACAACTCAAACTCTTTCAAGAAGTATTTGGTTCATCTTGATGTTATATATTTTATGACTCCAATACACAATCACAACAAAAACATGATTAGTCACTAGTACAAAAAAATTTGGTTTTAATTATTTATTCACATCACACAATGTAGTTACTAGTAGTCAATTACCTATCCTTTGACAATCATGTTGAGTTCTCTAATCCACAACTATATAAATGAAATTATTTTTTTATATAAATTTTGAAACATATTTTATTGTATAATAATTTAAATAATAATGTAATTGAAACTTTTTTGTGTACCTATAATCTTCCATAAGACTCTAGATGAAAGTGGGTTCCTCCTAAATTGTCAACATCATATGTGAAATGATTATTACACCATTAAACCATGATGTATGCACCATTCAAACTATCTCGCTCATTGCTTTCTAAGTGTGCATTTAAGGCAAGATCCTACACCATCATGTTCACTCTTTCCATGACCAAGTGCTCAAAGAAACTATCCATACATGAGATTTATTCATAAGTGAGTAAAATTGATAAAGTGCAAAAAGGGTTGTGATGATTTGGATTATGAGGTATGACTATTTGACCAAACAAAATGCTTTTATAAATTTATATAGCTTGCTAAAATATCTATAAAAATAAAATTATTGTTGCATGAAGTGTGTGGCATGATCTTCATCATCATTATGTTGAGAATAAGGTATATAAATACAAATAAAGTATAAAAAAAAGTGTATAAATTTAATTAATCAATTTTGATTAACATGTGATCACCATTAAATCAAAAATATAACATGGAGAAATATATATATTAGTAAATAAAAATGAAAATTCCACATAACATTAGATATACATGGAGAAACCCTTTCAAAAAAACATCACCAAATAGACACCAACCTTTATTAATATAAAATAATGAGTTGTAACAATATTATCCACTCAAATCCTTAGTCCAACAACATCCCAAAAGCATAATAATACTTCACCTACTTAACACTCTAAAAAATTTATTTCATACACTCAACAAATAGAGTAAAGGTAAATAGGAAGCCATAAAGGGTTTCAATAAATTAGTGGCTTCAATAAACTAGTGGCCTCCAAAACTATGGTCCATAAGTAAAAACCCTTGCCCCACTATGTATTGAAATATGTATCTGAGATATAAACTATCTAATGACAACATATTTAAATTTGTATATGTTAGACATCATTCATAAGATTAGCACTCCAAGATGAAGATTTCAACTACCTTGCTTGTCAACAATTATGCCAAGATGCTTTACTCCTCCCAATGTAACTCCCAAGTGCTACATGTGAGAGATGATCATTTTCAATTATTATGACATTTATATAAATCCCACAATTAAGATCTATCTACATAATCTCCTTATCCAATTTCATTACAAAATATCACTAATATCCTAAAGAATAATAATACATTTAAATAATTCCTACCAAGCTCTTGTCAGCAAAAATATTAGAAAAAAATATTATATATAATTCCTAGCATCCATGTTCCCATGTAACCAATTCCAAGAATATTGGAGAAAAAATATTATACATAGAAATCACAAGTGAATAGCATAGTAATCCTAATACTTTTTCAATTGATATTAACATTACAATGACATGGCATGAAACTATAAATTCATAGGACAAGACAAGGTCTGTATCCTCCTTGCACCAATATAAGTTATCATAACTAGTTTCATAAGAGAATCTAAAATATTATCCAAGCTATCCACCTTTTGAATTATGACTTGATTATTCTCAACCATCTTAAAAATAAAGTGATAGTGAACATATATATTCTTAGTATGATCATAGTACATAGGATTCTTTGTCAAATAAATAGCACTCTAACTAACACAATCAATCCACACTTCCTTGCATCCAAAACTAGTACATGAACAAAATCTAGATATAAATAAATAATTTCCTTGTAGGAATTTGTACTAACCATGTACTAAATACTTCTATCATATAGATAAATAAACTTTGGATTGCCTCATACTCATCCAATTTACAACTCCAACTAAAATGAACACATAACCACTTACATATTTTTTCTCTCCAAATCACCAAACTAATTTGAATCAATAAATCCCTATATGTCCAACATCTTTTCCAAAACATCCCATAAAATATATAAATAGTAAACAAAATTTTCATATAAATATATGAAAAACCTCTTAACACTTAGTTTCATTCTCTCTACTAGGGATAACTATAAAATTATTTAAAACTCCAACTACTTGGGAAAATTTTTATCTAGTACACATCACTATATACATCAAGCTACCCACGACACTAGCATAAGAAAAAATGTGCATATCATTTCAAAATATTACTTGACTTAGGAAAGCAATCAAATGATAACTTAGTATCAATAAGAAAATGAACATTCACTATCTTATATAGCCTTGTATTTAATAAATAAATTTAAAATGGTCTCCACATGCTTACTCTAACTAAGCCAAATATTTCTATGAACTTGATCACTACAAATTTCTACACCAAGATATATTTTGAATTGATAAAACCTTTATATCAAGTGCATCGAAAATATGAGTTTCAAGCTCCCTAATCACCTACTTATTTTTAAAAAAAAATGGCATCAACATACAATACAATGACTAACAAATGATCATCAATCAAAATTTAAATAAATACAATGATCTACATCACTCTTTACAAACCCAAGCTACAATATAAAAGCATCAAATTTCTAATACTATAGTTGAGGTGACTAAATTTCAAACCATAAAAAAGACTACTTCAACTTGATTTAAACCATATTTTATTTTATTTTCACCATAAAACCATAAAGTTATTTCATAAAAATATCCTATATAATATCTCCATACAAAAAAAGCAGTTTTGTATTCACTTTTTATATTTCTAAATCATAGGTAGTAGAAAAATGAAGGAGGAATCTAATACAAGTAAGTTTTTTAATATGAGAAAAAAATTCACCTAAATCAACTCCTATCTGAGTTGTACTATTGCAACTTACCATCCACTCTAAAAAAAGCTTTGAATACCCACTTTCACATCCAATGGGATTCCTTCCCTCACATGGAATTTCACTTGATCCTGAGTGTCACACTTGAAATGAAATTTGTAGCAATAATAATTGTCATATAACCTTGAGATAGAATAATATATAAACAAGTATTTAGAATCCATATTGAAAAATAATAAATAACATAGCATTAATATGATACTAGATGTACCCTATAAAACCCCTCTCAAGTGGAAAATATCACCTCCAAAAATACTTGAACACAATGTATTATCTCATGAATAAGATTACAATATAATTGTAGAGTCCCCGTGCAAAGTAAAAAAAAAAATCTCCCTAATTGCACTTCACGTGAAGAAGAAAATTAGAATCATGTAACCACATATCTCAACCCATGCTTCCTCTCCTCACATACTCAAGGTACAAGAGATTCTCAATCAACCAACAAGCCATAGGTCATGATTTCCAACCTCAAAAACTACTCATGTTCTTGCTTTTATAGAAACAAGATTTTACAAAACCACCAAGTATTATTACATAAAACACACACCTCTAAACCATGAGCTTACAAAACCTTGTCCCCCTCATTTACTTTTTGGTACTAAGTTTTCCCTTTTTAGAACTAATTTTTACCAATGTGTAACCAATATTGAATATGTATCCCATTGTTACATATAACATTCAAAGCATCTCTAAGAATTTCTAGCCCCTATGATGCACATATGGACATAGATTCCCCAAGTATACCATAAATAAAATATAATTTTATATTATAAGCATTATGTAAGGTGTAAATTTTACACCTTTTCCAACATTCTCTCACTTGTTTTATACATTGTGCATAAGGGGTCAAAAGTAAACTCAATTATCAAGGGAATTATCCCTATACCCAACATGTACTATCAAAACATCCATGTGTTCCATTTTCTTCATCAAGATTCCTTAAAAAATAGACAATACGACCACTATCTCAAACATGAACCTTCTCATCCTAAATCATACCAATGCACAAAAGATAAGATCCTATCCAAAAGATATGACACACTAATATTTATATTAAAGCATGAATCCCACCTCAAATCGATATCCAAGTATAAACACTAAATCTAATGGTAAAAAATAGGTACTTTTAGTTGCTAGGAATCAATCACCATAGCTAGAATAACAACCAAAACTAGTTTCAATCACATCCAACTAACCATTCTCAAAATTAAGGTATACTCATCATAATAGGTAAACCTTATAAATCAACATGTCCAACTCAATCACATGATAACAAGTCACTATATATGTATTATCTTAAATAAATAAGACTTGAGGACCCTTAGCACTATATAATATAATGAGAACATATAACAAAGGATGTATATACAACCTAGAAATCTCATTACATGGATAATTTCAAATCTAAAATCAATCAAGGAATCTAAAATTCTACCAATAACACTCACAAGAGGGGTATATCAAATGTCATTGGTACTAAGGAACATCCAAAATATATGCAAACCTACAAACTAGATGACTACAACATAAATTCTCATCACTAGTCTCTATATCTCTCCTCATTTCTTCGCTCCATAGAAGAAATATTAAAGAGCCCACATACTATTATCCAAAAGTAGACAATATATTAAAACTAAGTGACCAAAAATATAATTATCATAATGAATCTATATGAAACCTCAACTCCAATGCCATGTGAACATGAACCTCTATGAAGAAACACAAGACCATAAACAAAACTTGCAAATCAAAACATCTAGCATGTCCTTCTATAAAACCCTCTAAGTACTCAAGTTGTGACAAGTAATCTATCTCCTTCACAAAACCCCAAATAGAAAAACCTTACCATAGTCCAACCAGTCAACTCAAAGATAAAGCATATAGTGTGAATCAATATACCAAATACTTAAGATGTAAGTCTCTTAAATTTAAGGAATGAAAAACTAATAACATACATTACCAAGACTAAGGAATAATCACAAATCATCCCACAGTTTCCTCAATATTGTATTCATAACAAGATCATATGTATTAGGATACAAAAGGAAAAATAATCCATGTCAAAAAGTCCTTGAATAAGTCCTCCAAAAATAACATTCATATATTAAGACTCATTCCCATGAGAAAATGAAGCACAAAAAATGCATATAAAAAACAAGATGGGTTATACATATTAGATGATTCACCACTAAGAGGACAAAGAGTGGGGAATGATATTTATCCTTTAGCATAAACTAAGCCACAATGAATCTCTCCAAGAATAATCTCAACATGTATATTTTAAACTCATGTCTAACTCTAGTTGTAGGCTCCTTAGTCTTGTTATTGAAACCTCATCAAAGAGTAACCATCTCAATATATGATCTCCAAGATCAAGATATTCTATCCTCACCGAAATATGAAATAGGTGTACGTAACCAATAATATCATTCCAATCAAACTCTAATATAAAACCATAATAACTAGAACCTCACAAGAAAAATTATGACACCACTCATCATTAGATTATCACAAATCACTATCAAACCTCCAACACTAGAATCAAGAAATATTTATGAACACATGATAAAAATATCCTTAAAATAAATCATGACTCAAATAAATATATTTAATACTAAGAGAGCCTATATCATCCCAAGACTCATGAATAATTAAGATTCCACCATGGCACAATAACATCCACCTTGTAAAAAAGGATTTTTTATCAAACTAACAAATCATAACTAACACCTCAAAAAAAGACTTCAAAATTCCTTCATGGTCACAATATGTCAACATCTTCAAATAATATGAAGGTAACCATTGATCCTATCAATACAACTCAATATATCAAATAAATCTCACTAAACACAAGAAATAGGATCTAAGATCTATCCACTGACATTAATAACCACCACAAAAGATAAGTCATCATCAAATGATAAATCCCCATCACTACAAAATTTCCCACAAAACCTTAATACTAAGCTACACACAAAATCAAGATAATCACCTCATAAATTAATATCACCCATTGTCCACATACACTCAATTGCAACACCAATATCTATGGAGGATAAAATAGAATGAATATCTCAAAACCAAGAAAATACACTAGGTCACATACAATCAAGTATCAATATAACATCACCAATAATACATTTTAATGAACAAACATGTTGTACCAAGGCTCCATGAAAATAAGGAACCTCGATGACAACATCATCACCACCAAATCTACCTTCATAAAAAAACCATGGCTTTCACATGATTCAAGTTTACAAGGAACCTCTGTGACACCATTACCACTACCTGATTCAGTCTCACACATATTATATAATTATAGTCAATTTAATTGTACGTCCTGACAACACAACTATCTCAAGTAACACAATCTATATTTACCTTGCAGTGATAGCGAAAATAATACACTAGGTGACCAAACAAGGCCAACCATAATAATTATACATCAACACTAAAATATACATGTGTAATTGTGTGAAAAAAGGAAAGGAGGATGTCCTTAAGTTTAATGCCAAACCAAGGGTCAATTATCTTCTTTTTTCAAAACTAAATTAGAATTCAAATCAGCAAGGTTAATAGATTGAATTTCAACCAAGAAGGTGAGTAAATCAAACCTAGATTTGCATTCTTGGGGCCTTGAAAATGGACCAGAAGTGATTTTCTATGATTAACCTAATTAGACTATATGCCCTAATATGAAAAATACAAGATCCTAATGATGCACATAATGAAATAGAAACCTACAAGTAGATCTAGGAAGCTCAGGGGGTTGTGCACCTATCACCAAAAGTTGGATCTAAGTGTTGTAGTAGGAATAGGTCGCCCCTAGGTGAATCAGTCTTTGTAGGGTACTTCTGCTCTATTTTTAGGGTTCTCTGATGATATATTTGAGCTTTTGATTTCCAATTGTAGAATTTTCAGAATGTTATCAAATAAATTTGTAATTGAGTTTTTGTGGCTTAATAAGATGTAAGGCTTCAATGGAAAATTTGTCTTCAATATTTCTTTAATCCTCTTCAACCCTAAAACCTACATATTCAAAGAGAAAAGAAATGGGGTGCAATTTTAGGGGCTTTCCTTTGTCAAACCTTGTGTTAGTGTTTCCACTTCCATAATGGCAATGTCAATGATAACATGATAATGTATAGGAAGGAATGATTAAATCACAAAGTGTTGTAGCTCACCACCCTTCAATGGTTCTTGAAAGGATTGAAGTCATACACATCACCTCAAGGTCTTGATCTTGCTTTCTTGATTGCTTGAACACTTTGGAGACCTAAAAAAGTGTTAGCCCTCACAAAAAAATGATATCAAGAACACACATAAACTCACATAAGATTTGGCATGATGTTAGGATCTTGAATTGCTATAATAAAGCTTTGAAATGTTGATCTTAACTTGCTCAATAGTGAAAATTGATCTTAAGTTTTCCAATATAATTTCACCTCTTATTTTTAAATGGTGAAAATACTAGGTATTTATAGGTATTAATTTAGGGGGAGTAAAACATAGTGCAAAATTTTCATGGGTGACAATTTATGATGCTACATTTATCCCCCACTTTAGTGAGAGTATGAAATTATGCTCAGACTCACACTAAAGTAGAGAATTTATGTCAAGGAGGCTTGATTGTCTAAATTTTGAAGAGATAGGATGACTAAGGATTGAGGGAGGTGATCAAGCCCTTGCGATCCAAGATCCCATGGAAAACCAACATAAGAAAAAATTAATGCACATATATATAAAATACAACAAGACATAACATACACTAACATACAATATCAAAATGAGATGCAAAAAGAGGGTATGGACTTGTTGAACACACCATAATACTGAGAGGGAGGGTGAATTGGTATGCTTTAAAATTCAATCCAAATTAACTATTTTTGAAGTTAATTTATACCATTAAGCATTCATCCACTTAATCAAAACAAGAGAGAATACAAGCAACCACACAAGAGCATAGATAACATCAAATTTACGTGGAAAATCCCATAGGGGAAAAACCATAGTGAGAAATATTCCAAGGAGCTACTGTCCTAATCTAGCCTCATAAGTAAATAACAATTTACATTTTATTTTGGGCTACAAACCAAGGAAACAACTACCCCCTAACTTTTTTTTAGGGACTGAAACCCAAGGAAGCTACTACTCCCTAATTAAAATAAAGAGCAACTGAAATATGACTAATATTATAGCTTCAACCATTAATAGTCATCATTTCTACTCATTAGGTATGTAGTGGATCTTGTCACCTCTGATCATACACTCATACATCTTCACACACTTCCATAATACTCTTCACATCTTTGATATTCTATATATATCATCCACACACTTGTAAATACAAATCCAATCATCCATAAACAAGAAATTATGAAACTTCTAGCCTGTCATCCTACATCTTCATTGGTGGTATACATAAAGATAAAACATTATTTACATTTCACACAAATGAGTTAGCATGACTCATACAATATCTACAAAAACTTCTTGAACTCCACTCAAACATAAACTTGTGGCACACATCACCAACATACCCAATTTGGCCATAGCAAAAGCATATCTTCACAAATTGACTTGAAACATTTGTGTGGTACTAGGAAAAAAGAAGATATTCATGTGCTTCAAACCTGAGATACTATGAAACATTTATATTGTCCACACAAACTTATACCACTTATCTATACAATATTTTGTTGGAACAAGAAAACAAAAATATGTTTTGATGAAGAATAGGCATTTGGAACCAACTATAACACTCTTTCATTGAATAACTAAACTTGCAGAGAACCAAACCACTTGAATATTTAACATGAAATCACTCAACATGTCTTCAAAACCACATGGAAAAATCATCACATCCGAAGGAACAAGCCTTCATCACCACTTTGCACTACCAGAGCATAGTCTGGAACTTTGTCACCTGTAACTTTCACTGCAGAAGGATTAATGACTTGAGATCTTGGATATAACACCTTCACATCTCTATTTACTTATCTTATGAACCACAAGATCAAATCTTTCTCTATAAGAGGATGTGGACCAAAGCACCATGTCTTTGTCTGAGGATATACATTATGAATACCTTGGACATAACTTCAACGCCTTTCAATTGAGTGTGGTACACAAAACAAGCAATATATTATTATAGGAATATTAAAAAAACATTAGACATTTTTACCCACCTCCACATCATACTTAGGCAACCAAATGATTACATACACTACAATGTTGAATTGCACCATTTGATATCTTTGCACATCAACTAGATCTCTAGAGCATATACAATCTTCAACACACTTTTGACATCAATGATAATCAAACTTATCAAGATACAACAATCTCCCCCTTTATCATTGATGGAAAAAACAAAATGATGTGCACAAGCACTCCCCCTTAGGTGCACTTTTTTTCTCTCCCTTTAGCATCAAGGGAAAAGGGTAACAAAAACTTTCTTTGTACAAGAAAAACTTACAAGATCCCCCTTAATCTATACAACTTTTACTCCCTTTGTGATGATGTCTGGATACTTTATCAACAAAAATATCCTCATATCTACTTCGCATATATATACACAACAAAAAGAGAAGAAGATATCTTACATCAAAAAAATATATTACTTAGAAGGAAAGATTCCCTTGTAGTTGGATTTGAGCTGAACTAAGTTGTTATCCTATTATTTCTTAGTTGTAATTAGGGTTTGGACTTGAAAATTTAGCTACACATATGTAGCTTTTGCATCTTCCAAAGAAGATGGTGTCTGGTATTTTTAAACTACACCATTAGCCTCTATTAGGAGTCCAGTTAGTGAAGCCAACCTTAGGCTCACTACTCTCAATTGTTTCACCTGACCTTTGAGCTGCTCCCTTTGATCATGCAATTGTTGTACTTGGGAGTGCAAGCTTTCCACTTGTTCCCTTATGGAACCATCACTATCTTGTATCGGATCATATGTTGTAGCTACATTGGTGATCTGCACTTCAATAGAACTTATCTAATCCTTTATACTATTTTTTGTTGTAGTCCATTTCAAATAGAAAACATATAAAACTTTGGCTTCCTCCAAGAACTTTTGAATGCCTTTGATACATGATTGTAACTTGTACAAAGTGTTGTCACATTTCCCAGAGGCATCATTCAATCTATTTTCATTCAACTCTTGTTCTACCTTCTTCTCTAGATGAGATGAGTAAGTCTCAAAATACTCCATTGATTGCTTCATCTATTGTGTAGGGGACAAAGATGTATCCCTTTTTGCTTTTGGTAGTTTCTCTTCCAACACTTTCATTACTTCTTCCAACACTCCAACACTCTCCACATGTTGCTATAACAATTCTTGTCAAGTGTTGTGGAGTGGAGTACATCACCAAGTTTTAACTTATGCAAGGAATACATACCGAACAAATTAACTTGTCCATCAAAAGTGGGAAGATGCAAAAATTTAGGAGACACCACTAGTTGTATTTGCATTTCTTGAGCCAAAAAATCTTTGATAGAGTCCATTGGAGAGGAACATTTTTTCTTTAAACTTCCTTCTTTAGCATCCTTCTCCTTCTCCTTTTCTCCCTCCTTTTCACTTTCTTTCTCCTTTTCTTTCTCTTTTTCTTTCTCTTTTTATTTCTCCTTTTCCATCTCTTTCTCCTTACTAGAGACATCTTCCTTATGCTAACCAGAAACAACTTGTTCTTCCTATAGGTCAAAGACAACATGCACATTTGTATCTTCCAGAGGGGGTATGTTATCAGTTTCTTATTCAGCCAGAGGCATCTATACATTCATTTCAACATCGATATCATGATTTTCTAGAGGCTCTTGTGCAACCACATCAACTTCAATTTGCACTTCTTCAATTATCTTCTTAGTGACTTATTTTGTCTCATTTTGAATCTTCCCTTTCACATCATCATTGATGCTCATAAGGAGATCTATTATTTT
>VDFB02311706.1:0-18535 GCA_007258455.2 Sequoia sempervirens | reverse complement strand
AGGGGTATTGGAGAATTGGATGGTCCATGTGATCACCAAGATGAGCCAGGGGACAAACTATCACTGGGCAGGACTCATTAGTGCAGAGATTGACAAACAACTGAGAAATGTCCTAGAAGCAAAGAAGTTCAATATGTCTTCTTACATTATGTATGTGCTGGCCTTTTCCTACCCATACAAAGGCTTAACTCCGAGGGGAACCATTGGGCAGAACATAATCTATGAGGTTTATCCGGAGCTGCATTTGGGACATAAGGATTACAGGAGGACAAATGATGCATTCACAATGCACATTACCTGGACACTTCAAAATGCGGAGCATATCAGATTATCCGATGGAGCTAGGGGTTTGATCAAGAACTACGGAGCGTGGTTTATCCAGTTCCCTACCTTCACATACCTCCGGATTGATGGATGCCCAGCTGCTCCTTACAGGTTACCCCGATATCCTACTGACCATATGGTGCTGGTAGAGGTTGTACGACAAATTTGTGAGTTTGATGCAGTGGTGAAGAGGGAAAAGCATAAGACTGGTTTTGGAGGAGACTTCCCCCTTGGGATTGGTGTGGGAGAAATGTGCCCATCTATCCAATCAGCTCACACTGCAGGAGAGGAGTTGGTAGCCTATGGATTCTCTTTCCATTCAAAGAGAATGAACTTTGACATAACTGGAGAGGCACAGAAGAGGGCTACCCAGGAATTTAGGCATAAGGAGGACCTGGAAGACTACTGGGTCAATATCAAGGATGACCTTGATGCAAGGAAGAGGAGATATTCCCAGCTGCCAGTTGAGGCCATTAGACAATACAATGTTAAGCTGATTTCAGATCAGCTTGATGATGATGGAAAGTTGGTTCAGGACCATGTTTACGAGCCCATAAAGGATAGGTCAGTTGCAGACATTGATTGGAGTGAGCCTGAGGTGATAGAATTGGAGGACTTGATGACTCCTGTGTTGAGATTCACCTTTTCTTGGATTAAGCATAAAGTCTGGGTATTGGAGAATGCCAATGTGCCCTGTACCTTCGATTTGATGGGGAATCTAAACCCCATGTCCACTTCTGAAGAATCCGGGGAGGAGGAGGACCCCAAAGGGAAAATGGCTAAAACCTCGCCATTCAAGATTAAAGTCAGAGGTCCTAGGGGGGCTGAGCCTGCAACGAAGAGGAAACCAATTGGAAAACGCAAGTGGAAGACCCTGACAATCAGCAAGTCTTCGGATGAGGAAGAAGCAGAGAAAGCTGAAGAGGAGGATGCCCCTCCGCCGCCTAAGAAAGCTAGAACTGCAAGGGTGGCAAAGAAGAAGGATCAGGCCACTTCGGAGGATGAACCTCCAATTGTAGATGTGGTATAACTAGAAAATCAAGAACTCCTTCTCCCAAGGATGTGGCACAGCCAAAGGACTCCCCGCCAGCATTACCAGTTGAGGAGCAAGATAAGCCTGTTTCTCCTCCACATAGCATACCAGAACCGGAGAATCCGGATGAGCAGGGAATTAGCGGGGAGGCCGAGCAGTTCAAAGAGGGAACACTATACAGTGAAGCAGCCGAGCTTGATGCAAAAATAGAGGAAAGGCACACTTCTCCGCTGGTACAATACGAGGATTCTCTGGAGAGTGATAAGGGTTGCGGATCACCGGAACCGGAGGAAAGCATCCCTGCTAGGACTCCATCACCGGTGCTTCCGGAATTGGGACTTGAGGAGGCTGATCAAGGTGAGCGGACTCCGGTGAAAGAAGATGACAAAGCCATGGCTGAGGAGGAGGTCGAGGTGGCAGCCGCAGAAGGGGAGAAAGTGACAGAAGATCCAGGAGAAACTCATACAGAAGGAATCCGGACTGACCCTGTAGCCCCGGACTGGCTAGAGAGAGAACTTGCAAAGAAGAAACAGGTGATTGTTGAAGACACTCCTCTAGACTGGGATGAAATGTTATCTCAGATCGGCAAAGGGAAGAAGAAGAAGGTTGCAAGGGTGATTTCTCGGGTGGAAAGGGATGAGGTGCATAACCGGGTAGTTCACATCGCCACCCCTGCTGCAGATAAAACAAGAGATGAGGTAACAGGCCAGGATTACAATGTTCAAACTATTAACCTTGGGCCGGCCTCCCTGGAGCAGGATATTGAGGAATTTGAAGGGTCGAGTGCTATAATTGTTGATAGACTAAAGAAGGAGACCCAGTCAAAACGAGAGCTGAAAAGAGAAAATGAAAGATTGAGGAAATGTCTGGAGGAGGTAATGAAGCCTCTACAGTCTCTCCATCCTTCCTCTTCTCAGACTCTGGGTTTTCTGCCTAAGGAGACAATCTCCAGAATTGAAAAGATGAAGGCCTCCGCTCAGGCTGCCACAGACTGGTTAATGGGTGTCCAGAAAATAGGGGATGAAGCTATCAAAGAGATCCTATCTGTGGGCAAGGATGCAGTCCGGGAAAAGGAGTTGTTAGAGAGCATCTTGTCTCAGGATAAGAATGACATAGACCTCCTGCTGCAGAAATCAAGGACTATTCTAGGATATGGCAAGGATCAGTTGGGCAAAGATGGAATCCTTCCTTCTACTAGATTGGATGAACCATGGGAGTGGTTCGAGGCATTGCAGATCAGGCAGGGAGGCCTGAAAAAGATACAAAAATGAAGGAAATCAATTAATGATGACCTCACTGCAATTTATGATGGTTGCATTGCCTTCTTTGAGGTGATGACAGGGAGGAAGAAAATAGCTCCCAAATATTTAAGTTTAGATCAACTGAAAGAATGGTGGCATGAGGTTTATGCCCCAGAATCTGATGGAACTGTCACCTCCCATTTGCTTGATGATGCAGCTACATACTTGGCAGTGATAGACAGGTACATGGCCAACAGGGAGGACTGGAAGAAAACTGTTGAGCGGTCCAATGAGGGAATTGATTCAATTAAATGCCGACTCAGGGTTTTTCCATTGCCACCTATTGCTGAGCTGGATGGGATATTCTTGAAGGTCCAAGGGTCACCAGCGCAGAGGAAAGACAAAGGGAGTAGCAGTTAATGCTCTTTTCGAGATTTGTGCTTCCCTATTATTATAGGGCATGCATTGGACCAGACTTCCTTGGGGACTGTGCCTTGGCCGACTTGGATGATGGCATTAAATGTGTGCCTTAGTTTGTTTCCTTGGCCGACCTGTTTTGGCGGTTTTGATTATTTTATAAAATGTTTGGCTGGGCCGACATGTTTTGGGGGGGAAATTTGATAAATAGGCATTCTTGCCTCATTGTAAGAGTTAGACATTGGTTATAGACATAGCAAGACAGTAATAGAGCAAGAGCTATAGTTAGAGTATTTGAAGTTTCTTGAAGCAAACACTATATTCAGAACAGTTGAATTGTTGCAGCATTTTCTGGTGATTAATACAATTGAAGACATTGTGGTTATTCCTGGTGAAATCCTTTGTGTTATCTCATCTTGCATGGTTCCTTTGTTCTATCTTTTAAATTGCTTGAAGATTTAGGGTTCAGAATTCAAAAAATAAATTAGTTTCAGTTGGATAAATGATGTTTGTGATTTTATATTTGGAATGTTTGTAGCTATCTCTGGTCTATACTCCCAGTAACTATCTGATTGTAGTAGGCTGGTAAAGTCAACCTGGACCGTATATTCAAATGTGTCTTAAGTTCGGTTGTAGATGCAAGTCTATGATTTGAAAATCTGTATTCCTCAGAAGATTGCACTGTTCTTGTAAGATTGCCTTGTGGGTGGAACAGGAATTGGTTATTCGAGATAGGTCCATTCCAGATATATGTCATTTGCATTGCTTGTCCTTGTAATAGTTCAGATTTTATTACTTCCTTGCATCCCTATCTTTTGCGATTTCTTTGTTATTCGGTTAGATCTAGGATTTTAAGATCATCATATTTTCAGATTTGATAAATTGAAAAGGTACAGTTTGCTTGTAGTAAGGTCCCATTGTGATTACAGCAATTTCACATTTTATCTGAGTTGTTTTATGCATTGTTATGACCTAACACCCGAGAGACCTTGGGGTGATTTTCAGTGATTCGTTATTGAAAATAACCTTTCAAGAGAGATAGGATATCATATTCTGTCTGAGTTGTTGCTGTGCAGAAAACACCATCAACAGATTGGCGCTAGAAGGAGGGCCTGAATGAGCACACTGGATCGTTTCTTGAACGCTATCTCTCCAGAGAGATATAGGAGAAATACCAGGTCCACCACCAGAGAGGAAGATTTAGAAGAACTTCAATTTCCCAATAGGTCAAGGAGGACTAGAGAGAGAGGAGAATCATCATCACCCATCCCCTCACCAACATCATCCATATCTTCACATCCTGAGGTTGAGGCTATACCTATTCCTGAGGCCGTTCCTGTTCAACAGCCCCAGCCCGTGATTAACCAACCACTACCGCCACCTCCGCTATTACCAATGGCTTTCCTTGCCAATAATCCATCACCTTTGTTCTTTCAAGCCTACAATGTTATGCCCAAGAACCCTGAACACTTCTGTTCAAAATTCCATGCTAATGACCCAAACAGGACTGCTGAAGAGCACCTGAGAATTTTCCAGACTTGCCTTAAGGACAGGGGGATAGTTCATGAGGATGTTGCTTGTAGGTTGTTCCCTTATTCACTGGGAGAAGAAGCCTTTTATTGGTATAACCATCTCCCTGCCGGTTCAATTCTTAATTGGAATGACCTTGAGAAGGCCTTTTTACAGAAGTTCCAGATTCCCATCAGTGCCAATGAGTTATACCTGCAGTTCATCAAGGTTAAGAGAGAGGTTAACGAACCCATAGCCAGTTTCAATAATAGGTTTCACCGTGCATTCACCAGATTACAAGACCCATATGTTTTGGACGATGGTACTGCCCTGGGAGTGTATTATGAAGCTCTGGATAGCCTAACCGCAACCTTTTTGAAATGGAGACCCAACCCTCCGGGCACCCTGACTGATGCTTATACAGAGGCTGTCAAGCTCAGTACGGATCTGAGGCAACACTTGACTGGGCCATTGCCTTCTCTGGGACCAGCTGCACATCCTAACCAGATTCAGGCAGTAAATCAGGCCCTCACCAATCATACCCCAATTATGAACCCAGTTCCCCAATTACCCATAGTACCACACCCTGGTCATCCCATGAACCAAATCTCTCCTATGACAAACTTCCCTCAACAACAAGTGAACCAACCCATGTATCAGTCACAGCAGAATAGCTTCCCTGCTTACCTGCAGAATTCTGAGGTGCTGCACCAGTCTTTGGGATCCGCCACAATGCCTATTCCCCCTCAGAGTAACCCGAACCAGATCCCTTACCAAGATCCTAATAGGGAGAGAATTGATGAAATGGCTGAACAAATCAAGAAGTTAAATCTGGAAGTGACTTACCTGAGAAATCAGAATAGTCAGTTGCAAGCTGCTCAGAAGGGAATGCAATCTAATCAGAACAGGGAGTTCTCACAAGGACATAACTTCGACAAGGGACAGCGTAATGACAGAGGGTTCTACAATGATAGGGGATATAACCAGGATAGGGGTTACAACAATGACAGAGGTTTCAATAATGAAAGGAGGTAGAATTTTGACAGAGGCCAAGGAAGTGGGTCAGGATTTGATAAAAGGTCACCACAAGGACAGAACAGAACTTGGAATATAGGGCCCAATAATGGGGGAGTTCCTACCCCGTTGGATCAGCCGGCTAATCAGATTGTTAATCAGTCTGCAAACCAACCAGTCAGTCAAGATAAGCCTCCTACTGGAGTATATCTGGCAGAAGCGGCCTTATCAGGGTGGTGCAGACTCCATAAGACAAGCCAGCATTCAGAATTGGAATGTCCGGAATTCCAAACTGCTGCTTCTATCTTTCAGTATGAGGTAGAGAACAATGTGAATGCATAGGAAATTGTTCCTTCCAGTTCATATGATTCTCCTGTGCTGGTATTAAACCATGCTCCTTTTCCAGCCAGTAACGAAAATATACCGGAAGAACCTGATTCCCAGAAAGATGAAACAGATCAGATTTGTAATGGAGATGAAGTAGCTCAGCTGTTTAATGAAGGAGAGATGAATGACAATGGCCCCTTGGATCAGGATGAAGCTTATGTTGAAGAAGTACAGATGTTCCAGAGACAAGGATTGAGGGATATGCCCCACAGGCGTCCACCACCCGGAGGACCATTCACCACCTCCATCCCTCCCAACAACTTCAGTACCCCTCCGGATCCTAATGCTAGCAACAATCCGTCTTATCCACATGTCTCCAAGCAGTACCTTTCGAAAGACAGACAAGCTCAGGCTGAACCACAAAAGGAAAAGATTGTTCAAGCTGGCAAGGATAAGGTGGAGGAACCACCTAAGGAAGTCTCTATTGATATGAGTGAGGAGCAGATGGCTTCATACGTTGCAGAGGAATTCAAGAAACTAAAGGTAAACCTTTCTGCATTTGAGTTATTAAGATTTCCTGCAATTAGGAAGGTTGTCTTAGGTACTTATGATGCAAATTCAAAGTCATCGGATAAGCCTTCTAGTGAATATGTCAGCCAGACTTCCAGTTTTCAGTCTATGAACACACAAAATCAGACCCAAAATCGGATCAACCCACCTCCTGGAGATAGGGGAAAAGAAAAGGATAGAACTCAAGTGGCCCAGGTAGATACTCAGCCCACCTTGTTTCAAGGTAAAACAGAAACCCCTCCATTTTTGATCTCAGTCCGAATCTTTGGTAAGAACCTTCACAATTGTCTGTTAGATTCTGGTGCTTCCACCAATGTGATGCCTCTCGGAGTTTGCAGAGCTCTGGGAATAACACCTGCTGATTCCCAGAAGAAGGTCACTCAGTTGGACAGAACCGAAGTGAGTGTGGTAGGAGAACTTAACATGATCCAGATGCAGATAGCCTCTGATCCAAGGATCCAACAGGTCATCAACATTCAGGTGGCTGATATTCCTGATGCATACGGTTTAATTTTAGGGAGGGATTTTACGAGGGCCCTGAATGGGTATGTGTCCACTGATCACTCTCACATGTGGCTTCCATGGAAGGGGGTACCTAATCAGATCAGAATCGAGAGGGAGCCTAGAATGAAGTATATGATAACGGAATACCAAAAGACCTCAACAGAAATTCTGGTATCAGAGGTCGGAATGGGAAATTACCTGCTTTCAGTTCAATATGAAGAATCAGACGCAGAAGAGGTGCTGATGTTGCATACGATGCCAGCTGATGTTGGGACAGGGTCCAGCCATGTTGAGGTTCTGACAGAATTAGTTGAAAAGGGGGAAGAACCTGAAGACAAACAGATCAGCTTATTGGACGATTTCCAGGAATTCATTGGGCAATGTATGGAGAACCAGATTCACCTGGGAAAGAGGACAAGCTTTAAGGAGTTACTCTTACCAAATTGGTGTAGAGTCCACAATGCTTCTCATTCTGAGTTGGAATGTTGTCTGTGTCAGACAGCAATAAAACAAGTACAAAAATGCATGAATCCAGTCCAGGTGGTTAAGGCAGATGAGCAGAATATCCAAGGAGAGTGCGAAAACCAGAAACCTGCAGTGACTGAGGTAGCTTCTAACACTGATAAACCAAAAGACAGAATGAAGAAAAGTACCACTACAGAATGCTGGACTCTCAAATTCGATGGATCCAAATCCAAGCATGGAGCTGGGGCTGGATTTGAGCTGATTAGTCCAAAAGGTAAGAGTTTCTTTGCAGCTCATAGGCTCCAATTTCATTGCACAAATAATGTGGCTGAATATGAAGCATTAATTCATGGACTCCTTATGGCACTCAAGAAAAAGGTCAGGATTTTACAAGTTTTTGGTGATTCAGAATTAGTAGTCAAACAAGTAAGAAAGCAGTATGCGTGTCATGATAGGAGAATGACCAACTATAGGCACAGAGTATGGGACCTCATTGAGGGATTCGATGCTTTTAACATCCAATTGGTCCCAAGGAAAAAGAATCAAACTGCCGATTCCCTGGCACAAGCAGCCAGTACTTTGCAGCCCCTGTCTCTGTCAGGATTAAAAAGGTTCACTGTGGAATTAACTCCTGTACCATCGGTTCCTGACAATGTGACTAATTTTCAGGTGTTTGAAGATGATAAACATATCCTAGACTTTATCACGAACACAGATGTCTTTGCTTCACAGATCATTGATGAAACAGAGCCTCAAGAAGCAGAATTGGATCTAGAGGGTGTGCTGAATTTGAAGTCCAATACTATTCCAAGGGGAATGGTACAGTTAGAGAGAATTTTCGATATGGACAAAATTAGAGATCAAGAACAAGAGACAAAGAAAGAATCTGTTAGTGGACAGTGTGACACTCACAATGTGGGTACCGAAGATAATGTAAAGAATATTTTCATTGGTAAGGTCTGTACTCCTGAAGAAAGACAGGGGATAATCAAAGCCCTATACGATTTTCCAGATATAGTGGCATGGGGTTATGAAGACTTGAAGACTTACGATACATCCATCATAACTCATACTATACCTCTGAAGCCAGGCGCCAAACCTTTCAGACAGAGGCAGAGACCTATTAATGCACTGTTGGAACCACTCATACAGAAGGAAGTTCAGAAGTTGCTGTCTGCCAGGATCATATTTCCTGTCAGGCATTCAACTTGGGTGGCCAATCTGGTTCCGGTAAGAAAGAAGAACGGTGAAATTAGGCTCTGTGTTGACTTCAGAAATCTGAATAGGTCATCAGAGAAAGATAATTATCCAGTTCCCTCTTTGGATGAGGTGTTACAAGTGGTTAATGGATCGCAGATGATGTCCTTTCTGGATGGATATTCAGGGTATAATCAAGTGATGGTCCAGTATGAAGACAGACACAAGACTGCTTTTACAACTAAGTGGGGAACCTTCGCCTACAGGAGGATGCCATTTGGGCTTATCAATGCAGGAGCCATGTTTCAACGAGCTATGGATATCGCTTTCAAGGACATCATAGGAAAGTGCATTATCATTTACATGGACGATCTGACTGTTTTCTCCAAAAACAGAGGGGATCATATCTCAGATCTGCGTAAGGTGTTCCAGAAGTGCAGAGAATTTGGCATCTCCTTGAATCCCAAGAAGTGTATTTTCGGGGTCACAGAAGGCAAGCTATTAGGGCATGTGATATCAGAGAAAGGCATTGCTATAGATCCAGAAAGAGTAGAGGCCATCTTGAAAATTCAGCCACCTGCCAGTAAGAAGGAGATGAAATCCTTCTTTGGTAAGATTAATTTTGTCAGGAAATTCATCACTGGATTTGCTGAGATTGTCAAGCCATTAAATGCTATGTTAAAACAAGATGCCAAGGTCGAGTGGACCACAGACGCGAAGGAGTCCTTTGCAGAGATTAAAAGAGCCATTGCTGATGCTCCAGTGTTGGTGAGTCCAGATTATAGTAAACCATTCTATATCTATTCCTTTGCTTCAGACCACTCATGTGCTAGAATGCTGACACAAAAGTCTGATGAGGGGAATGAACATCCCATTGCTTTCATGAGTGCACCATTAAAGGACGCTGAGCTGAAGTACCCGAGTGTGGAGAAGCAAGCATATGCCCTTGTGCGAGCAGTGAAGAAATTCAGGCACTATATCCTCATAAATAAGGTGTTTGCGATTGTTCCTGATTCTGCAGTTAAGTTATTGCTAATGCAGAATGAATTAGGGGAGCGCAGAGCTAAATGGGTAACCATGCTTCAGGAGTACGACATTGAGATCCAGCCCATGAAGCTGGTAAGAGGACAGGGACTCACCCAGACCATGGCGGAGATAGGCCCTGAATTGTCTGTTCATAACTATGATGTTGAAGAAGTTTCCCCAGATGGCTGGTATGATGATATAGTCTATTATTTGCTGAATCAACGAGCTCCTGGTCATTTAAATGCAGTACAGAGGCGAGCATTGAGGTTGAAAAGCGACGGTTTCATGCTGAAAGGGGCTGTCCTATACAAGAAGAATCACGAAGGTATTTACTTGAGGTGCCTTGGAAGACAGGAAGCTGAAAGGGTAATGAATGAGTTTCATGAGAAATATGGTACTGGTCATGGTTCTGCCATTGCTACTGCAAACCAGATTTTGAGGGCGGGGTACTACTGGCCTACCCTATTCAAGGATGTTCATCATCATGTCCGGACCTGTCACACTTGCCAGACTGCAGCAACGAGAGAAAGGTGTGCAGCACTTCCGCTCCAGTCTGTGATTGAGGTAAAACCTTTTGCTCAATGGGGTATGGATTTCATAGGCCCCATCAATCCACCATCTTCTGCTGGACACAGGTATATCCTTACTATCACTGATTACTTTACAAGATGGACTGAAGCGTTTGCTTGTAGGCAGTGTACATCAGAGGTAGTAATTGATTTTCTTGAATCTGCCATTCTCAATCAGTTTGGATGTCCTGTTGCTGTTGTGTGTGATAACGGTCCTGCCTTTGCATCTTTGAAATTCTCAAACTGGGCTTTTGATCATGGCATTGTTGTCAAATTTGCATCTAATTATTATCCCCAGGGGAATGGTCTAGCTGAATCCTCTAACAAGAACTTGTTGACTGTCATCCGAAAACTGTTAGAGAGGAACCCAAAAGACTGGCACACCCAGCTTCGGTTTGCTCTTTGGGCAGATCGTACTCGGGTTAAGTCCTCCATTGGTACCTCTCCCTATCATTTAGTGTACGGTCTGGAACCAGTTTTCCCTATCCAACTCAAAATCCCAACTCTACAGTTTATCAACCAGTTTTACGACGAAGGGGATAGAAGGGAAGCCAGGTTAGCTGAATTGTTGCACCTTGAAGAAAAACGGGACAATGCCCTAGAAAAATTTGCCAAACATCAGGGGGTAGTTAAGCGATGGTTTGACAGGAGAGCTAAAGTTAAGGCTTTCAGGATTTCTGACCTTGTCCTGTATTGGGATAAGCCACATGATCAGAAAGGGAGCCATGGAAAATTTGATAAATTGTGGCTTGGTCCTTACCAGATTGCTGAAATTCTGGGAGATAATGCCTTCCGTTTGAGGACTCTCACGGGAGAGGACATACCACTGCCTGTCAATGGGCAGTATCTCAAATATTATTTCCAGTCTTGAGTTGTTCTCAGCTCTTTGCCCTGTAAATAGTTAGTTAGGTTGCTTTCTTTGTTTGTTTTGCTTGCTTTGGTTAGGGGTAGGTTTCCCTTCTTGCTTTGCTGGTGTTTGGTTAGAGTAGGTTTGCTTGGATTTGTTTATTTTGTTTGGCGTTTCTCTTGCTTTTGGTCCTATCCCCTTTTGGGATTGTGGGTGCATCTGTATGGTAATGGTGGCAAAGCAGGTCTAATGTTCCTGATATTTCCCTTACAAACTTTGATCATTTTTCCAGCATGCCATGGTATGAATTCTTTTGCCTCTGTCATTTGTCCTTACGGTAAGGCAAAGGGTTTTTAGTCAGTCTAAGCAGGAATATGTTGGGGTCCTATACCTTTAATCCTTAATATATCTGAAGTTGTAAAAGTCCTTATGAGGTCTGGACAGGTGAAAAATATTTTTTCTGCTCTAGTGCCACTGTGGTTCTCAGCCCTGAGTGTGAACTTCGCTGTTCACAGGTTGAATAAAATAAGTGAAAAGAAAGCAACATTAGCAAAAAAGGAAAAAAGAGAAAAATATATATATTTAAAAAATCCTGAGGTTTGAATTCAACTCATCAGGGGGATCTGAATATCTCTACCGGGGATATAGACGCCTGGCTGGCAGTAGAGCTATGTTCAGGAGGACCACAGCGATAACCTCGCTGGGGCTATGGATGCCTGACTGGCAGCAAGGCCCTATCCCGGTTACTTTTAGAGTAAGAATCTTTATGTAGTCTATTCATACCGAGTCTGGTTCTTCTTGCAACTGAGGATAGGTAATACATGCAAGTGCACACACTTAGACCCCGGTATAAGAATGTCGGATTGGCTGGAAATTTCTGTGCTTTAACTTAGGGTGGTGGTTGGGTATCTGAGTTGAAACCATGAGTTCTGAGTTCTTGATTCTAGTTTGTCATCGAAATGCTCAGGAGCATTTCCCCAGCAGAGTCGCCATTTGTTGTGCAGTTTTTTTGCACACACGCCCCACTTGGGGTGGGGACCCTCTTTTTTTGGTGTCTTTGACCTTTGATTTTATTGGATTTATCATTTTGGGGTCTTGACATGTTGGTCTTGCTCGCTTGGACCCTTCCTTGAGGTTGGAGTTGATTTAAATTGAGTTTTGGGCCAGGTCTGGATTTTCACTTGGATCCGGGATTTTCCGTCACTGGCAGAATTTTTCGGGCTCTGGTTCCTTGTCCGTTTCTAGCTGGATTCTCTGATTCTGGGTTTCTGCCAGACTTCGGGATTTTCTGGACCTGTTAGATTTTCCCGGATTCTGCCAAAATCCTGATCTTCCTGATTTCCCCGATTTCTGCATTTCAGCGGAATCCGTGTTTCCACGCATTTTGGGATTTTTCGAAATTCCGCTTGGGGCTCGGGTTTCTGGACTTGTCAGAAATGTCTTGTCGCGCATTAATGGTTGAGGTACCTTTCCTCAGGCGGGTATAAGGTCGAATTTAGGGCATTTTCAGTTTCATTCTGACTTCATTGCTTCCTTAATTTGCTCTGGCGATTTAGAATTTCCATTTGGAGCTTTGAGAACTGATCTTGGTTTGTTTGCGCGGGGATTTCTTGAGTTCTTGTGCCGGTATTTCATTATTCGAACGTGTTTACCGCGTGGTCGACTTTCTGAGCCCGGATTCTGTTTGCTTCGATCCATGGTATGTATTCATTGCCCTTATGTTTGCTTGCATGATGATTGAGGGTTTCTTGCCTTGGGTATCGCTGGAATTGGGTCGGCCTTTGATTTGATTTTGATTTTGTATTTATAGAGTCGGAGTCCATCCCGTTTTATTTTGAAACCTCATTTTCCTTGCTTTGCGAATTCCATTCGTCCATGAGATGACGTATCTATCCTTTAGACGGGATTCTGGGTCGGAGTGCTTAATTGTTTCAGGCGCGAAATATGTTTTGTGCGAATTAGGGTTTCCTTTGGTGATTCGGCCCAGGACGAGAGTTTTGTTGTGCTTGAGTGGCTTTTGCCCCGTATCATGTTGGCCTCCCGTCTTATTCGAATTAGAAGGCTTTAGGTAAATCTTTAACCGATATTTTAAAACCTTAAAGCTTGTTCTGGTTTTAATGGCGGATGGTTTGATCATTCGGATTAGGGCATCTTTATTTTCATGTGGGGATTCATCCTTTGCGTGCTTTCGAGGGGTCTAAATCCTTGGCGTCCCGAGTCTTGTTGCTTGTCATCGGTTTTGTGATCATTCGAGATCGGGTAGGGATGATCCTGTGATCATTCGAGTTTTGGTTTGCATTCGTCATTTTTTCGGGTTTCCGAGGTCGTCGCGGAATTTCCTCGCTCCCGGATTTTCCCGGTTTGGGCTTATTCCGCGGGTTGGGGTTATTCCCGGTACATTTAAGCTGTCCGCGAAAATCCGTCCCATCCGGATTTTTCCGGATTTCCTGTCTGGCTCCGTTCTTTTGATATTTCGATGATAGGATTAATGGAATGAGTGTCTAATGTTTATTTCTTGTTGCCAATAAATGCATTTGATAATTATCCTTTGATTTTCCATGCGCATTAATGATTTATTCGACTAATGATGCTTTGGTAGCAGGAATCCGTCTGGGTCGGATTTTTCTGAAATTCTGCCCCGACGGTATTTTCCCGTGGACTGTCTGATTTCTCCGGATCCCGATGGATTAGTAGTTAGCAATTGATTTTGATGGATTTATTTGATTTGTGCTAACCCTTTGAACTGGAATATGAGTAATGATTGGATTCTAATGACAATTTTTGGATGTGTAGGCTGAATCAAGTAAAGCTGTTGCTGGGAAGTCCAAAGCCGGTGCAGGGGCAGCCTCAATCTCTGAGACAGAACGTTTGAGATTAGATATGAAGAGCCAGCTCCCAGAAAGCAAGATTTCCTCTGTGTGGGCTGAGGTATCTGACACGAATGTTGGTGCCTGGCGCTATGAGGAATTCAAACAAAGAACGGCTGAGAAGGATCAGTCAGCTTTGAGACTGGGAATGATGAACTCCGGATTAGTGCATGTGGCCGGGTTTCCTCCGGCGGTTCAATGTTATGAGTTGATTTTGGAATGTGCCAGGCAGTACAATTTTGATACCCAGATGGTGATCAGCACTGAGGGACGAGTCTTGGCCAACTTCAGTCCGGCTTCCATTGCCCGGGCCTTCAGCATGCCGGATCTCCCCTCGGTCTGTGCTTTAAACATTGACACTGCCCGAACATACTATGAGAATGAGCCAGTTAAGGCTCAGCAGATCATCAACTCATGGCTGGAGAAGCCAAAATCTCACCATTCCAAATTGCCTAAACAGTTGCACAGGGTGAAATTCAGGCCGGATATCTATGATGCCATCACACTGTTGAGCAGGGTGGCCGGATTGAGAACTGCCGGAGTATTGGAGAATTGGATGGTCCACGTGATCACCAAGATGAGTCAGGGGACAAATTATCACTGGGCAGGACTCATTAGTGCAGAGATAGACAAACAACTGAGAAATGTCCTGGAGGCAAAGAAGTTCACCATGTCCTCCTACATCATGTATGTGTTGGCCATCTCCTATCCCTACAAAGGACTGACTCCGATGGGAACTATTGGGCAGGATATCATCTATGAAGTCTATCCGGAGCTGCATTTGGGACATAAAGATTACAGGAGGGCCAATGATGCATTCACAATGCACATTACCCGGACACTTCAAAATGCAGAGCACATCAGATTATCCGATGGGGCTAAGGGGCTGATCAAGAATTACGGAGCATGGTTTATCCAGTTCCCTACCTTCACATACCTCCGGATTGATGGATGCCCAGCTGCTCCTTACAGGTTACCCCGGTATCCTACTGACCATATGGTGCTGCTAGAGGTTGTACGACAAATTTGTGAGTTTGATGCAGTGGTGAAGAGGGAAAAGCATAAGACTGGTTTTGGAGGAGACTTCCCCCTTGGGATTGGAGTGGGAGAAATGTGCCCGTCTATCCAATCAGCTCACACTGCAGGAGAGGAGTTGGCAGCCTATGGATTCTCTTTCCATTCAAAGAGAATGAACTTTGACATAACCAGAGAGGCACAGAAGAGGGCTACCCGAGAATTTAGGCATAAGGAGGACCTGTAAGACTACTGGGTCAATATCAAGGATGACCTTGATGCAAGAAAGAGGAGATATTCCCGGCTGCCAGTTGAGGCCATTAGACAATACAATGTTAAGCTGATTCCAGATCAGCTTGATGATGATGGAAAGTTGGTTCAGGACCATGTTTACGAGCCCATAAAGGACAGGTCAGTTGCAGACATTGATTGGAGTGAGCCTGAGGTGACAGAATTGGAGGACTTGATGACTCCTGTGTTGAGATTCACCTTTTCTTGGATTAAGCATAAAGTCTGGGTATTGGAGAATGCCAATGTGCCCTGTACCTTCGATTTGATGGGGAATCTCAACCCCATGTCCACTTCTGAAGAATCCGGGGAGGAGGAGGACCCCAAAGGGAAAACGGCTAAAACCTCGCCATTCAAGATTAAAGTCAGAGGTCCTAAGGGAACTGAACCTGCAACGAAGAGGAAACCAATTGGCAAGCGCAGGTGGAAGACTCTGACAATCAGCAAGTCCTCGGATGAGGAAGAAGCAGAGAAAGCTGAAGAGGAGGATGCCCCTCCGCCGCCTAAGAAAGCTAGAACTGCAAGGGTGGCAAAGAAGAAGGATCAGACCACTTCGGAGGATGAACCTCCAATTGTTGATGTAGAGAGCTCCGAGGGGGAAAAGACCAAAGTATATACCCGTAAATCAAGAACCCCTTCTCCCAAGGATGTTGCACAGCCAAAGGACTCCCCGCCAGCATTACCGGTTGAGGAGCAAGATAAGCATGTTTCTCCTCCACAGAGCATACCAGAACCGGAGAATCCGGATGAGCAGGGAATTAGCGGGGAGGCCGAGCAGTTCAAAGAGGGAACACTATACAGTGAAGCGGCCAAGCTTGAGGCAGAAGCAGAGGAAAGGCACACTTCTCCGCTGGTACAATACGAGGATTCTCCGGAGAGTGATAAGGGCCGCGGATCACCGGAACTGGAGGAAAGCATCCCTGCTAGGACTCCATCACCGGTGCTTCCAGAATTGGGACTTGAGGAGGCTGATCAAGGTGAGCGGACTCCAGAGAAAGAAGATGACAAAGCCACGGCTGAGGAGGAGGTCGAGGTGGCAGCCGTAGAAGGGGAGAAAGTGACAGAAGATCCTGAAGAAACTCATACAGAAGGAATCCAGACTGACCCTGTAGCCCCGGACTGGCTAGAGAGAGAACTTGCAAAGAAGAAATAGGTGATTGTTGAAGACACTCCTCTAGACTGGGATGAAATGTTATCTCAGATCGGCAAAGGGAAGAAGAAGAAGGTTGCAAGGGTGATTTCCCGGGTGGAAAGGGATGAGGTGCATAACCGGGCAGTTCACATCACCACCCCTGCTGCAGATAAAACAAGAGATGAGGTAACAAGACAAGATTACAATGTTCAAACTATTAACCTTGGGCCGGCCTCCCTGGAGCAGGATATTGAGGAATTTGAAGGGTCGAGTGCTATAATTGTTGACAGACTAAAGAAGGAGACCCAGTCAAAACGAGAGCTGAAAAGAGAAAATGAAAGATTGAGGAAATGTCTGGAGGAGGTAATGAAGCCTCTACAGTCTCTCCATCCTTCCTCTTCTCAGACTCTGGGTTTTCTGCCTAAGGAGACAATCTCCGGAATTGAAAAGATGAAGGCCTCCGCTCAGGCTGCCACAGACTGGTTAATGGGTGTCCAGAAAATAGGGGATGAAGCTATCAAAGAGATCCTGTCTGTGGGCAAGGATGCAATCCGGGGAAAGGAGCTGTTAGAGAGCATCTTGTCTCAGGATAAGAATGGCATAGACCTCCTGCTGTAGAAATCAAGGACTATTCTAGGATATGGCAAGGATCAGTTGGGAAAATATGGAATCCTTCCTTCTGCTAGATTGGATGAACCATGGGAGTGGTTCGAGGCATTGCAGATCAGGCAGGGAGGCCTGAAAAAGATACAAAAATGAGGGAAATCAATTGATGCTGACCTCACTGCAATTTATGATGGTTGCATTGCCTTCTTTGAGGTGATGACAGGGAGGAAGAAAATAGCTCCCAAATATTTGAGCTTAGATCAACTGAAAGAATGGTGGCATGAGGTTTATGCCCCGGAATCTGATGGAACTGTCACCTCCCATTTGCTTGATGATGCAGCTACATACTTGGCAGTGATAGACAGGTACATGGCCAACTGGGAGGACTGGAAGAAAACTGTTGAGCGGTCCAATGAGGGAATTGATTCAATTAAATGCCGACTCAGGGTTTTGCCATTGCCACCTATTGCTGAGCTGGATGGGATATTCTCGAAGGTCCAAGGGTCACCAGCGCAGAGGAAAGACAAAGGGAGTAGCAGTTAATGCTCTTTTCGAGATTTGTGCTTCCCTATTATTATAGGGCATGCATTGGACCGGACTTCCTTGGGGACTGTGCCTTGGCCGACTTGGATGATGGCATTAAATGTGTGCCTTAGTTTGTTTCCTTGGCCGACCTGTTTTGGTGGTTTTGTTTATTTTGTAAAATGTTTGGCTGGGCCGACATGTTTTGGGGGGAAATTTGATAAATAGGCATTCTTGCCTCATTGTAAGGGTTAGACATTGGTTATAGACATAGCAAGACAGTAATAGAGCAAGAGCTATAGTTAGAGTATTTGAAGTTTCTTGAAGCAAACACTATATTCAGAACAGTTGAATTGTTGCAGCATTTTCTGGTGATTAATACAATTGAAGACATTGTGGTTATTCCTGGTGAAATCCTTTGTGTTATCTCATCTTGCATGGTTCCTTTGTTCTATCTTTTAAATTGCTTGAAGATTTAGGGTTTAATATTTAGAAATAAATTAGTTTGGTTGGATAAATGATGTTTGTGATCTCATATTTGGAATGTTTGTAGCTATCTCTGGTCTATACTCCCAGTAACTATCTGATTGTAGTAGGCTGGTAAAGTCAACCTGGACCGTATATTCAAATGTGCTTAAGTTCGGTTGTAGATGCAAGTCTATGATTTGAAAATCTGTATTCCTCAGAAGATTGCACTGTTCTTGTAAGATTGCCTTGGGGGTCGAACAGGAATTGGTTATTCGAGATAGGTCCATTCCAGATATATGTCATTTGCACTGCTTGTCCTTGTAGTAGTTCAGATTTTATTACTTCCTTGCATCCCTATCTTTTGCGATTTCTTTGTTATTTGGTTAGATCTAGGATTTTAAGATCATCATATTTTCAGATTTGATAAATTGAAAAGGTACAGTTTGCTTGTAGTAAAGGTCCGATTGTGATTACCAGCAATTTCACATTTTATCTGAGTTGTTTTATGCATTGTTATGACCTAACACCCGAGAGACCTTGGGGTGATTTTCAGTGATTCGTTATTGAAAATAACCTTTCAAGAGAGATAGGATAT
>VDFB02311705.1:0-18780 GCA_007258455.2 Sequoia sempervirens | reverse complement strand
GATGGTAGTGTAGAAAAATATAAAGTAAGGTCAAGCAAAAGGTTATTCAGGGTAGAGGAATTGATTATGAGAAATATTTTCTCCTATAGCTAAGCTGATCTATTAGATTTCGTCACTTGCAGTAGCGTGTGATTTAGAGATTGAACAGATGGATGTGAAGACAATGTTTCTTCATGGTGATCTTGAAGAAGAAATTTATATGTCCCAGCCAGAGCACTTTGTGGAAAAAGGTAAAGAAAGACTGGTTTGCAAGTTGAAGAAATCTCTGTATGGTTTAAAACAGTCTCCTAGAATGTGGTACTAGAAATTTGACACTTTTGTTTTGTCATTGGGATTTGTAAGATCAAAATGTGATCATTGTGTGTATTATAAAGTTGAAAGTGATCGAGTTCTTATTATTGCTCTATATGTTGATGATATGTTGTTCATAGGCAATAGTAAGATAATGATTTCCGATCTTAAGTCTCAGTTGTCTGCAAAGTTTGAAATGAAAGATCTTGGTGCAACAGGGTATATTATGGGAATGGAAATAACCAGGGACAGGAAGAATAGAAAACTTTGGCTCAGTCAGAGCAAGTATATCAAGACTGTTCTAGAGATATTTTGTATGACTAATTGCAAGCAGCTAGTTGTTCCAATTATGCAGGGAACAAAGCTATATGTTGAGGATTGTCCAAAATATCCTACTGAGATGGAGGACATGACCAGTGTGTTGTATGCTAGCGTGGTTGGCAGTCTAATGTATGCAATGGTCTGTACAAGTCCATACATTGCCCAAGCAGTGGGAGTTCTTAGTCATTTTATGGCTAATCTTCGAAGGACACATTGGGATGCTGTGAAGAGAGTGTTTAGATATCTAAAGGGCACTTCAGACTATGCTTTGTGTTACCATGGAAACTTGGTTGAATCATAGAGGACTCTCAACATTCAAGGTTATGTGGATTCTGATTGGGCAGGGGACATTGACAGTAGGAGATCCACCAGTGGATATATTTTCATGATAAATGGTGGTGAAATAAGTTGGATGAGCAAGCGATAGGCTGTAGTCACTTTGTCCACTACAGAGGAAAAATACATGGTAGCTACACATGCTTGTAAAGAAGCAATCTGGTTAAAACATTTGCATTCTAACATTAGTTTTGATGCAGGAAAAATTACTATTTACTATGACAGTCAGAGTGCTATATGTTTGGCGAAAAATCCTACTTTCCATGCCAGGATGAAACATATAGATGTACAGTATCACTTTGTACAAGATATGGTGGAGGATGGGAAGGTCTCTTTGGAGAAAGTGGATAGTCTAGAGAATGTTGCAGATGCATTGACAAAGCCTGTGAGCATAGACAAGTATAGGTGGTGTGCTAGTTCGATGAGCCTCTTGGCCCATGAATTTCAATAGTTTTATTATGCTATGGAGGTGTCAGTAAGATCTTTGTCAAGTGGGAGATTTTTGGAAAATGTGCCTCAACTCTTACTGGCATGTAACTCCTGAAGGAAAAAGTTGGTGTGACATTATTGATGTCTGGCCAACTAGCTATTTTGAATCCTTGTGAAAAGTTCTGGTCGTCGAGACAATGTTGATGTCTTGCCGAATGAAGCCTATTGTTGTGACCTGGTGTGTTCGGTATGACCTTTTTATGAGTGAAGACCTCTAGCCGACAAAATTTTCTTATTAGGTGTCGAGGAGATTCATAGCGACTGGGGTCTTGGGGGTGACATGAACACTCTGTATGAAGTCCCAGCGACTGAAGAGAGTCTCACCGATAGCATATGGTCATCGGGGAAACACAAAGGTCTTGGAAAAACTCTCAGCGACTAAGTGAAGTTTCGCTGACGGTGGAGGCTTCGGTATGAAGTCCCAATGACTAATGGAGAGTTTTGCTGGTAGTAAATGGTCCTCGGGGTGACATGATGTATTCGCTATGACCTCTTGGTGATAGCGGTAAGTCTTGCCAACTGTTGGACATTTTGGTATGACTTGAAGTCTTGGTGAAACTCTTGGCGACAGTTGGATGTCTTAGCGATAGCGATGGCAGATGTGTTCAAATGGAGGTCAGTGAGAGGTCTCATCGATCATGCCGATGAGGAAACTCTTGCCGATAGATGGATGTAGATAGGAATGCAATGGACATTAGTGGTTTTGGTATAACTTTGGAACCTCGGTATGATCTCCTGGCGATAGCGATAGTCTCGCCGATGTGAATGCTGAAGTTGATGCAACATGTGGGCTCGGTGTAACCTCTTGCCGATGGGGATGACTCTTGGCGATATCGAATGTTGGCTATGTTGGCATCGGGGAGACACGGTTAGTGTCTCACCGACATGCCAACATAGGTTGAACACCCTTGACCGATTGATGACTATCCTATGTGGTGTCTCGTGGACCAATAAGAGGAAGCGAAATTCAAATGGTTGGCAGTTGGATTTTTTGCAGCAGTTGCAACGTTGGAACTGAACTGTTTGTAAGGAAAAATCTACACTGGCATGGAAACTTTTTGTGATGGGAAATTGCAGATAAGGATGAACAAAGGATAAAGATCTGCATGTGGTAAGATTCAGGATAATCATTTTGAGTTGGAGGATCATCGAATATGTGAGAGATTTTTCCTATAACAGATTGAATAGTGAATAAAACATTGATACCAGAGAGTTGTGTATCTGAAGCATTGTATGTAATTTTTTAGTTACTAAAATACAAAGAGATTCAGCTTGGTGTGGTGGGTTTTTTCCCAATAGGGTCTTTCCACGTAAATCTGGTGTTCATTTGTCTTTGTGTATTTTTTTGTTTCTATAAATCTTTCATGTGTGTCTTAATTGGATTGTAATTTGAAAATTAAAAGTATAGTCTACATTCTTCCCTGTGGTTTTGACGTTAGGAAAGTGTTTCTGCACCTCTGATTTCCTTACATTAATATCACAAACCTGATTCAGACACAAATATATTTTTTAAAATGCTAAAGATTTAGAATTTAAAGTTAAAAAATCATTTAAAAAGTAAACAAGATTTAAATAGAAAAATCCACCAACCTTCACCCCTAATCAAAGTAGCCAATGCTTCACTCTCTACATCCTCTGCTACAATTAGAAGAGGCCTTTGTTCCTGTGATAAATGTAACAATAAATTATGCTATTTTTCCATAATCAAAACATTGAATAAACATAGATAGATATCCTAAGAATCATAAATCAATCCAAGACACCACAAGACCTCTATCACATGAATATTGAAAAATTCACTCAACCTTCAAGTGTCAATGATCTCAGTTAGAGCATATTAATATCCAAAGAAAAACACACTCCAAGAACACAGTAATACAATGGCTATCTTGAGGACACCCTAAACATTATTACTAAGATGCCAGTTAAACCTTTGGTGCCTATAGATCATATATGAATATAGGCTGATTATTCCAGAAGCACTGCTTTTTTAGTTGGATCCTAAAAATATTGCAACTTATTTTCTTCTCTAAAACATTTGTGCAGAATTAGGTAGGTATGGTGAGGTTCAAATAGTAAGGAGATTGGTGAAAGATAGAGGAATTAAAAAGATATCTACATGTAGTTGGATTGAAGGGCATAAAATGGTACATGTTTTTTTGTGTAGGAGATAGATCACATCCACAAACATGGGAGAGCTATGAAAAATTGGAGAAATTGGCTTGGAAAATGAAGGCAATAGGGTATCTCCAGATTCAAGACTTTTACTTAATGATGTGGAATAGAAGAAAAAATAATCATTTATCTTCCACCATAGTGAAAAGTTAGCAATTGCCTTTGGTTTGTTAAACATAGCCCCTAGTACAACTATTAGAGTTGTTAGAACCTTTGAGTATGTTCTGATTTTCACGCTGCATCTAAATTCATCACCAAGATTGTTGCAAAAGATATTGTTTTGAGAGATGTGAACCATTTTCATAATTTTAAATAGGGACAATGTTCTTGTGGAGAATATTGGTGATGCTAAATGAAACAATCTGAAAAATAGGCTTGCACTATAATAATGTGCACTACATCAGATATCCAGTAATAACGAAGGGACATCCATCAATGCATAACAACAGGATATTTTTTTTTCATATGTTGTAGTTACAAGTTCCCTACTAGACATACATGAAAATGTGGAAGCATAGACAATTCAAGTGAATTGTTTCAAAAAATTCCTCAAAGAAATATGATAAAACCTTCACAAATTTCCTTTTGCACAACCACCACAACACCACATGGTGGTTTTTGGGCCTTCATGGTGATGTAGGTGAGCTTTCAAAGCCTTCAAAGAACCTCCTGCACAACCACCACAACACTATAGGGTGGTTGTTGGGCCTTTGCGGTGACGCAAGGAAAGCTCCCTACATCACCGTGAAGGCCTAACAACCACTATACAGTGTTATAGTGGTTGTGAATTTTTTTTTGTGAAGGCTTTGGTGATCCAAAGTGGAACTTGCAACTATAATATATAATAAAAAAACACTTCCAAATATTCGTATGCCTTAATGAGAAATAATCATTCATATAACTAGTTAGTTGGAAGAAAACTGGGAGATAGCAAGAGTGCTCAATTAGCAATAACAATTTTGAAAGCACCTTCCTTGAATGCGAGTGCAATTCAGGAAGTTGGTTTAGACACAAAATTTTCTCAGAAAATGGTACTTAAGCTTCCTTAGAAATGTGGTGAGTGTGCAATATTTTCCTCCAAGAGAGTATCAAGTATGACGGGCTATTATGGATCCATGCATCGTCCATTTGTTTTCTCCTTGCTAGCTAGCATAGCAGTTTGTGTTTGTGTATGTTTGCTATTCAATGGACCCCCAAAAGTTAGTTCAATTCCACCATTCATGTGGGAAAACATTGGTTATGGTGCATATTAAAGCCAAGTTGCTTTGGTTGGGATGCTGGTTCTGCATTTTGTATTGCAAGAAGTTGGATTCTATGGATATCAAGTCTTAAATTCTGCTCTCAAATTGTCCCTTGTGACATTGAATGTGCTACATCACATTACACATTCAAGTAGAGCATATGACAATTTATTCCATTAGCAAATGAGGGGATCCTTCTCATCAGTGGATAAGCTATTGTAAAGATTCCCAAAATATCGATACAAGCTCTTGAGGAGTGACCTAGGAAGAATGAGAGCAAGGTTTCTGACCTT
This sequence comes from Sequoia sempervirens, assembly GCA_007258455.2. Lineage (NCBI taxonomy): Eukaryota > Viridiplantae > Streptophyta > Pinopsida > Cupressales > Cupressaceae > Sequoia > Sequoia sempervirens. The sequence continues at coordinate 13,634 of VDFB02311705.1, read as the reverse complement.
TCAAGGTTCTTGTTGTGTGAATATTATCATAAATGTGTATTTTGAAACCGTGGAAAAAAAATGTTGTGTATATAATCATAAAGATGCTAATGGAAAAGCCAAGTCTTCCTTAATAGGTTGCTCTTGTGATGGACATAACATTTTGAAGTAGCTTATGGTATTTTGCATAGGTGTAGACATTCTTTGTAAGGCTTAGTTTTGGGTGGGCACAAACATTTCATGACATACCTTCTTCCTAATTGTGGAAAACCATTAGAAAGACGTATTTGGGCTGCAAAATATAGGGCATGTATACTTTAGTTGAAAAGAAGGTTAATTTAATGAATCATCTAGGAGGTATAGAGAAATTTCTTAATAACTGCAACAAAAACTATTGAAAACAAAAATAGAATGTACATTTAGCACCTCGGTGCATCCTATCTACAAGAACATTAAAATCCTACCATATGATTTGAGTCTGTACATGGGATCTTATTCAAAAGTGCATCATTATCAAAATATTATTTAGGGGATCAAGTACAGCAACTCATATTTCATAAGTAGTAATTTGTGTTTTTCACATATTCATTTGAGAAATTAATATTTAAATGTCAATTTTAATTGGGTGTTCCTAGTGCATCTCCTGTAGAATGATATAATATTGAAATTGTTTATAGGAAAAAAAACAAAAAGTCTCAAAGATTCAATTAGCTAAGTCGAATCCCAATGTCAAAAAATAATGAATTATAAAAAAAAGTTGAATTGAGAAAAGAAAATGCAGATAAAATTATGTACCACTGGCAGCTCTGTTGCAGGATTAGATAGCCACAAAGAGGGCTCAAACAAGATCAGCTCTCGATGATTGATTGCAGCAAATCCATGGATTTTAGACCCAAACCCCGCTAAAAAGGAGTTGACACCACAAAATCTGGGGCTACATAGACATGGGTAACACAAGAATTTGAATATCTGAACTCCATTGCATAATTTTTTATTGAAAAAGAAAAGTACCGTGCAGTTGAATACAAAAAAATCATCTTACAAATTTGCACAACAAGCACAACCTACGAATTGGATTCTAATTTTTCTAAAAAAGAAAAAATCAAAATAGTGATTATTAAACTACACACTAGAATCTAATTTTGTGGAAAATGAGAAATTTGGTGAGAAAAAGTACCTACAATGCATCCTAGATATTTAGTTGGTGTACTAAAAAATAGGATTGCAAACCCAAAATTATTCTCTTTGGAAATTCAACAGAAAAATACAAAATGCTGTCCTAGATACTTAGCTCTTAGACAGTCAATAAAACAATATGAGCATGATTATGAATGGTTTTACCTAGTCCCACTCTTGATATCCATGTTTGAGAGCCCACTCTTCAAGACCCCATGAATCCACTTTGATCCATTGCTGCCAAAAGAGATATTAATGTGTAAACAAGGAGCCACATTTAGACAAACTGGTTGTCGATTTCTTTTGAGAAATTTAGAGACTATAAAAAGAAGATACCTAATGGGGATCATGTGGGCTTCCTAGAGAAAGCACTACAGTATGGCCTTAGGTAGCCATGAAAAACTCTGGATTAGCTTCATAGTAAATCCTAACAGCATGACCCTGAGGCTCCTCTTCATTAAGTTGAAAATATGAAGAACTAGATCCATATCCTCCTTGAGATGAGCTAGTTGATCATATTTCAAGAAAATCAATTTGAACCGTTGCTCAATAAACTTGGTTTGATTGGAAAGGAGTCACCAAAAACACATAACATTCAGATCCATGAAGAACATAAAATCAGATGAATTGAATGAAAACATAAACATTCATTGCAAAATATAAACCTCATTGAAAACATTCAGGTGATTGACCATTTGATGAGGTCAAAGTCTACACAATGAACATAGCCATAAATCATCATGTATTATGCAAGCTTGTAGGTATAATGCTAATGAAGAATAGTAAGTAGTGCCCATGATAAGAATTTAGGATGCTTACCTATACTGAAAGGATAGAGGCAAATAACATTTCAATCTTACATGGTTTAGACTTTTGATGTTACCTAAGAGGCAGATTCTTATGTTAGATGGGTAAAGACATAGGTTTTGTGTGTATACGTGCTATGCTGCCACTTATAGGTCTATGTTTTATCTAGATCATGAAAACTTGCAACCAAAAGATAACATTCCTTAACACCAGTCACTACTTCAAAGATAACATTCCTTGTGTGAGTTGTATAGTGGAGTGATGACAAGAGGCCATTGTGTTAGTGTTTGTAAGTATTTAAGCTTTGGTGGAGCCTTGTCAAATGACCTTGGTGATGGTAAAATTCTCAAGAGGATCACTATGCAAGTAAGTTTTAGTGACAAAGAGATTATAGTGGTAATCACAGATTTAAGTATGTCCTTATTCTTGAGGATAAGGATTCTTTGTTTTGGTGCCTTTATGTTTCAATTCCCTAATTGAAGGAAGTATAATAAAAAATTTGTTTCATGGAATTATGCATAGGTTTCCAAGTTTTGAGGATAGAGCTTTTGATGTCAAAAAGGAGTAGAAAATGCACAAGAGGTGTATAATGGATAACATTCCTGAAACAACATTAAGGAGGATAGCCTCAAACCTTGTTCAAAGCTTTATAACATTATCTAGTATCCCTACATTAGGAAGCTTATGCAAATATAAATTCATGAAGAGACAGTGAATAGAAAAAAATAGTCATAGTGTTATCTTTAATAGGTACAAGCCTGTGTTAAGGAAGGAAGTGAGAAAATTTTGTCAAAGGACAGTGGGATAACACTTGGAGATGCTTGGTCAAGAGGTAAAACATGGCAGTCCTTAAGGGATAGATTGAGTAGTAGCAACCTCAAAAGGTTTCAACTGAAATTGCATCAAATGCAGAAAGTGAAAGGTTGAAGTGTCATTTTTCAAAGGAAGGCAGTGATGAGTGAAGATATAGTTTCAGTCCCTTGTCCTTTTGTGACAAAAATAGTACTCTAAAATTTAGCAAGGTGACCATCATCTCAAGGTTATGATTGAAGGAAACAATTTAGTGTTGTCAATAGCAGCTTCAAGAGAGTTTCATGGAACTATTTACATTGTTTAGAGGAGTACTTAAGATTGAAATATTGCTGTCAGTTATGTTCTTTTGGTAGTAGTGTATGTTAGATGAATTGAATGAAAAAATAAACATTCATTGCAAAATATAAACCCCATTGAAAACATAAACATTCATTGCAAAATATAAACCCCATTTGGGGTTTTAGAATGTTATCTTCATTATCTCACAACTTATGCATTAAATACATAATATTTACTAAATTATAGACTAAAAAGGAAGTGAAAACAAATCAACACAACATAGGTAACATCAAATTTAAGAATAGTGAGCAAACCAATTTTCCTTCTGGAACAAAGCCTCAATCTCTACCTCAAGACCGTTAAGCTGAAAAAGTTAAGAGATAGAAAAGTGGAAATTAGGGTATCCAAGATCAGACCATTGTAAGGTAAAAAATTTTTTAGAACCTTCACATTATTAGAGACTCAAAAGATATGGATTTTGGGAAAAGGCCATTGTTATCGAACCATGATGCGAACCATTGCAATCCAAAAATGACTAGTTACATCACATTTATAAACAAAGTAGACTCAACTAATATGGGCTTTGGTATATTTATAAAGTTCCTAAAAATGAAAAGGAAACATCCCACTACAATGGTTCAATCAATATAGATTTTTTAATAAGGTCACCAGTATCAGATCACTGCAAACTCAAAACTCTGTGGAGACATCAAAGAAATCATAGTTTTGCAATACAGTGACATAAGCAATCTGAATTGTGAGAAAAACCCTCCAAACCCTCTATGGAAACATGACTATTACCAGATAATCAGCATTTTAAATTTAAGTAATACCCAAGAAAAATAATTCCATACAATGCAACTACACACAAAACTTACAGATGGTACTGATCTTCCACTTCTGAATCTCCTTATTCCATTTGAAGAGGACAACATCTACCCCTTTTGTCAGCTATGTAATTTTAGCATTGAAAAATAAAAATATTTTTAGCACAAGAAATAATCCTTACCCATCTAAACAAGCACCCATAAGACAGACCTGAAAATATAAGTTTATCATAATCAATTTATTTCGTTTTGCCTCAAACCCCAAATGGAAAATTCAAAACTCAAAGCACCATTTTACCTCTGCCACAAGACAAGTTGATCAATGAGCATCAAATGACTTCCAAGTTATAGCTGCAGGTTTCCTTCAATGTTCGGATCTAGTTTTGTGTGTTGTTGGTCTTTGATCCTTGGAGTGGCAAGGAGAAATCCTTCCCTATGAAGGATAAAGGTGGGAAATGTTTTCACAATTTCAAATCTTCCAAATTTTTTACATATTACTTTTTATTGTAATGACATTTTTAAATGGTGGGGAAGAGGGAAATTGGGAGCACCCGAATAGATGGACTTCAAATTTTTATTTGTGTGACTCACTATTTAGTCATTTTTATTTGTGTGACTAATTATTTAGTTGTTTTTTTTACCCGACAATAAAATTAGTCATTTATTTATTCATTTATAGTTGTGTTGCAAAAAATTAGTAGAATTAGTCATTTTTAGTTGTCGTGACTAAAAGTTTTAGTCACAGTCATTTATTTTCCAAATTCTACTAGTGATAGGGATATCCTAGAAAAGGCTTTATTTGTTTCCTCCATCCCTAAGAATATTGATACAAAGTAGTTTTAGGCTATGGTAGGGCATATCACTACCCCTCATCTTCTTCCCTTCTCAGAACATGACCTTCCCACACAAACATCTCACAATCATTCACATCTTGACGTCATTATTGATAAAAATAAGGTTAAAAGAGTCTTAGTAGATGGAGGTGTTGGTATCAACATTTTCACCCTTCAATTGATCAAGAACTTGGGTTTTTTAGAGGATTCTATTGAGAAAACAAAGAGTACAACCATAAGGGCATATGACGATCAATAAATAGTGTCGCAAGGCATCATCACACTACCTATCCAAGTGGGACCCATCATTACTGAGACTACATGCCAAGCGTTAGATCTTGATCTCCCCTACAACATCCTACTTGGTTGACCATGGATTCATGCCATGCAAGTAGTGGCTTCCACCTACCACCATTGTGTTAAGTATCCTTTTGAGGACAAAGAAGTGACTATCCATGGAGATCCTAAGCCTTTCTACTATTGCAAAAACCTTGAGGCTAAGTTCTACAAGATTCCCCAAATACCAAAGAATGATAAAGGCCCTACATCCTCATTTGTTGACCCATTTTCCCTTGCATCCACCTCAGAATCTAAGACACCATTTTGTAGAATATACTTGATATCAAGGAAGTTATCAAGGATATTGGTTGTGGAGATTATAATCTAAAGAAGGAAACTTTTATGTTGGGTGAGTTATCTCTTTCCCCTAAATCTCATGGAAAACCCACACCTATCAACAAAGTGACTAAAACATTAAAGCTTGCATCTACCAATTTCACTAAGTGGAGGGATTTGAAAAAAAGAGGATGTCAATAAGGAAGATGTCTCTAAATTACTCTATCAGGATAACCAACCGATGAATTCTTCCCATGGAAGATGATAATAAAGGTTTACAACTAATGATGGGATGGGGATACAACAAGAATGAAAAGTGGGGAAAAAATGATAATGGTTTGCTAGAACCCATCGTTCCTGAGAAACATCCAAAGAATCTTGGATGAGGATGTACTACTAGCAAGGTGACCATTCTTGGCAAGGGTACTTTTGCTAAATGGGCTAAGGCTTCCTCTTGGTTACCAACATCACGTGACATTACCCTAGATGAATTCCCCCTTGACATTGTTGATCTATTTGAGAATAACTCTCTCTTCATGATATCCATAACATCTTTCACCCCAAATGGCCAAAACACTGAATTAAGCCTAGCATATCCCCAACTCAAATTGACTAGGACCAACGAGGACCACCAATTCTAGATATATTTGAAAATAATGAAGCAATCTCAAAATTCATGGGACTCTGTGACAACTTACCATGTGGGGATCACAAAGCAGGATTTGATATAGAGTTAGACACACACCTACGTACTATGGGGAGACAATTGAATCCTTCAGTCACAAAATTGACGACATGAGAATAGCATAGAAATATTTAAGTGAAAACCACACAGTGGCACTTTCAGATCCCAAAATAGTAAAAATAAAGGCTGTATCTCAATGTGAAAACCTCTCTGAGGCACCCAAGGATGAGGGATTCAATCTCCCCCTTAGTGCAATGCATCCAAAAAAATCAACAGTACTAGCAGAGAAGGCTACCTCAATGAATGTAGGAATAAAGGAGGCACCTAAGGTAACATTCTATGTTGAATCCTTGTTAGATGAAGAACAAAAAAACTTAACAACATTCTTGAAAGAGAGAAGAGAAAACTTTGCATGGTCATACACATATATGTTAGGGATCAATTTAGAAGTTGTTTTGCATCATTTAGCAGTTTATCTTGAATCCAAACTAGTGAAACAAAAATTGAGAAAGATGCACCCTCATATTGCACTCTTGGTTAAACTAGAACTACAAAAGCTTCTTGACGTCAGATTTATCCAACCGATTGACTATCCTGAGTGGGTTTCCAACCTAGTACCAGTCTCCAAACCCACTAGGGGCATCAAAATATATACAAATTTTAGAGACTTGAACAAAGAATGTCCAAAGGATGATTTCCATCTTCCGAACATCGACATCATTATCAATCTAACTGTGAGTCATGAAATTATATCACTCGTGGATGGATTTTTAGGCTATAACCAAATCATGATCGCCAAAGAGGATCAACATAAAACTGTATTCGTTTATCCTTAGGTAACATATTGTTGAAACATGATGTTGTTTGGGCTAAAGAATGCTGGAGAAACCTATCAAAGGGTGATGACCCTAATATTTCATGATATGATCCACAATAAAATTGAAGATTATATGGACAATATTTTTGCCAAATAAAAATAAAGGAATGAGCACATAGAGGTATTGGGACCCATCTTCGATAGGCTTGAAGAGTATAAGGTAAGACTAAATCCGAAAAAGTGTGTCTTTAGGGTTACATTAGGGAAACTTCTTGGTTGCATCGTATCACAAAGAGGGATAGAAATAGATCCAACAAAGGTGAAAGAAATCTTAGACATGGAACCCCCACAAACACTAAAATAGATGAGAGGGCTACAAGGACAGTTACAATCCATTAGGAGATTCATAGCTCAACTATCAGACAAGATTCATCCTTTCTCCCATCTTCTCCATAAAGGAATAACATATAAGTGGGACAAGAAATGCAATAAATCCTTCTAGTAGATCAAGGACTACCTATTGTCACCTCTAGTTCTCATGCCACCAATACCAAACAAACCATTGATCTTATACATTTCAGGTACATCAACAACACTAGGTGCTCTTCTAGCCCAACACGATGAAATGGGAAAGGAAAGAGCCATCTATTACATCAGTAGGAATTTGGTAGGGTATGAAATGAATTAATCATCGATTGAGAAGGAATGATTAGTAGTGGTCTTTGCTTCAAAAAAATTTAGGCATTACATGGTCTCACACCAAATCAAGCTTATTGCTAAGATCGACCCATTGAAATATTTTTTATCCAAAGCAACTCTCACTGGGTGAATGGTCAAATGGGTAATAATCTTAATTGAATTTGACATAGAGTATGTGGAACACAAGGCTATCAAAGGAAAATTTATTGCAAAACACCTAGTTGAGGCACCAATTTATGTGGAGAATCCTTTGGTATCTAAGTTTTCTGATGAGTCATACTTTCTCAATATAGTGAATCAATGGAAAATATACTTCGATGGATCATATACCCAACATGGATCAGGTGTGGGTATTCTCTTTATCACCCCTCAAGGTGACTATATTCTAAAGTCATATCAGTTATCATTACCATGTACTAACAATATTGTTGAGTATGAAGCTCTAATAATGGGGTTAAGGATAGCATACCAATGGTAGGTACAAGAGTTAAAAGTCTATGGGGACTCACAACTGATTGTTAACCAAGGCAATGATGACTACCAAACCAAGGATGATAAACTCACTCCTTAAAAGAAGATGGTAAGTCTCAAGGAATTTTTCATTGATATAACTTTTGAACAGATATGGTGATAATTGGGACTTTGTTATACATGCCACATAACATCCTTCAATGTGAATTCTTGGTAGAATAACTTCTCATACCGGATTTTGAAATTCTTGAATCTGAATTTGTGTGTGTAATCGTTGGCCCTGGATCCCCATGGTATCACGATATATTCACCTATCTTAATAGAGGTACCCTCCCATCTAATATCACCTCCAACCTTAAGAAGACCTTTGTTAAAAAGGCATCATGATTCATCATCTTAAGTGATACCTTATACCGTAGAATCATCGAGGGGACATTGATATGATGTCTCAACCAAGAGGAAGCCTTGACTGCCTTAACAGAGGTACACAAAGGAATTTATGGTTTCCATTCTAGTGGAATAACCTTATCCAAAAAAATGTTAAGGATGGGGTATTACTGGCCAACCATGGAAAGAGAATCGCATTAGTATGTGAAAAAGTGTGTCTAATGTCAACAACATGGAGATATTATCCATTCTTCGGCTTTGGAGTTTCAATCAATGGTCACACCTTGGCCTTTCTCATAGTGGGGGCTTGACCTCATAAGAAAGATTACTCCCACCTTATCTAATGGCCACAAGTTCATTATAACAACCACTGAATACTTTACTAAGTGGGTCAAAGCCATTCCTATGACTTACATAATGGGGAAGCAAATCTCCAAGTTTATCCTAAATCCTTATCTACCACTATGGTGTTCCACAAGCCCTTATCTTAGATAATAGAACACCCTTCAAGAATCATGATGTAAGAGAGCTATGTCAACAATTTAACATCCAACATTGGTTCTCTACCCTATACTACCCCTAGGGCAACTGTCAAGATGAGGATACAAAAAAAACCATTCTAAAGATCCTAAAGAAAATGGCCAATGAAGCTAGCAGTGGCAGGCATATATAGTTAAATCCCACCTTATGGGCTTATCGAGTCAGTATCTGCATGCCTATAGGTGCAATCACTTTCTCCTTGGTCTATAGATCAGAAGCCATCTTACCTATTGAGGTTGAGCTCCCCTCGCTGCGAGTGTCACTACAGAATTTGATCACTAATGAAGAATATAGGGTATCTCAGCTGAATGAATTAGAAATCCTAGATGAGCATCATCTTGATGCCTTAAATAATTGGTAAGCATATAAAAACTGACTGAAACGAAGCTATAACAAGAAGATCAAGAGTCGATATTTCTAGGTAGGAGATCTTGTCCTTAAGTAGAATTAGAAGAATGTTCCAGATCAAGACAGTAAAGGAAAGTTTGAGCCTAATTGGTTGGTCCCATTTGTTGTCACAACAAGCTATGGATTAGGAGCGTACCAACTATCAACGCCTGAAAGTGAACCCTTTCAGGAGCTAATCAAAAATCTACATCTCAAAAAAATTTACGCCTAGGATTGAAGGGTGTAACTCTCAAAAAATAAAAAAAGATAAAAAATAAAAAAAAAATCCAAAAAAATAAGAAAAAGGATTGAAAATAGTAAATAAAAAAAATCATCCTTTAGTGAAAACCACTTCGGTGGCACTTTAGGAAAGTACAGTGGTGAAAACTTGGCAAACAGGTGCCTTGTGTAAATAAAGCACCTCCATCTATCTTTGGCTCTTTAGCTTATCATGCTTCACATCCATCCATCCCATTGCATCAATCATCCTATTTATTCCATCACCCATTCGCGTCCATATCATATCTTAAAATTGTAAAGTATCCTATTCCCCTTTAGTGCTACTTGGCACATTCCTAAGGTCAGCTTGTCCTGTCAATATCAAGGTAGTCTATCACATCTCGCTAGGGGCAATTTGTTATGCATCGGATTGGGTTCTTGTATATCTTAAGGTTATTGGAAACTTCATCAAAAATCCCAAAAGCATTCATGAAATCTCATAAAAATCCAAAAACACTTGCAAAATATAGAAAATCTAAAAATATCAAAATGTTGCACAACTAAAATCCAAAAACATTCAGAAAATTGTAAAGTCAAAAAATCCAAAACATTCAAAACACATCAAAATCCCTAAAAAAGGTCAAAACATCAAAAAAAAAAAAAATAGTACCATATCAAACTATGAGTCTCTGAGCTTGGACATAGGCAAGGCCATCATTGATGTGCCCCTGAGACACCCTAAGTCAGTCCTTTAGGAGTTCATCATAATAAATTGGCAATTCATCAACTGTTCATTTCTCATCAACAATAAATCAAAGTTAGTCAAACTACGTGGTATTTGTGTGTATAATGTAGGAAAGGCCCATCTTTGATAAGCCCTTGAGGCCCCTAGGATAGTCTTTTAGGTTAGGTTCTTGGTCAAATCTCAGAAAACACCAAAACATTTGGTAAACTTGGAAACCCCCCCCCCAAAAAAGGAAAACATTCGGAAACTCATAAAATACAAAAACATTTGAAAATTTGAAAAACCAAAAACATTAGAAAACCTTGGAAAACCCTAAACAACCTCAAATAATCGAAAAACATAAACGTTCACATAAACTTTCAAAAAGATAAAAAGTAGCCTTAAAACATTTTTTCAAAATACCAAAAAAATGAAATATTCTAGAAAATCCAAAACCATCCATCTCATCTTGCTTTCACCTACAATAAACCTTCATCCATAATAAATCGAATCATCATCTTCAAACTTTGGTAAAACAAGTGTCATAAGTTGTGAAGTGAGAACTTAAGTGTCAAAATCTAAAGTATAGATTATAGGTAAACTAGTCAATGGTGTTTATATCAACGACCTATTACACACTTAGTCTTAGTCAAAACTTCTGATAAACATGTCCTAGGATGCATCCTTCTGAAAAAGGATACCAACATTAGAAATCACCTTAGCTATGTTACATTGGCAAGAGATATAGATAACATTGACTATTTGTTGATTGATCTTTTCTTATGATTTATCTTGTTGACCCATTCCAAAGACCTCTTGATGATGTCTAAATGATTTAAAGAGAAAGGAGCAGGGCATCGATCATTATATTTCGTTTTTTGTGCTTGTGGGTATTCTTGTAAAATAATCTTGGTGCATACTTGCTTAGTTGTGTGTAGGGAAGTCATTTAGAGTAAATTGTTGACTATTGTGTATGCTTTGGTCTGAGATATTCCAAACTTTTGAACTAAATTTCGACAAGGTTTTTGTATGTCAAGGTGTGAAAAATAACTATCCTATCTATTTGTAGATTCAAATTCCATCACACTAGATACAATGCCATCCTGGTTTCTAATACCATGATGCATCTTATCTATAAGTTATATCAAACATAAGGAATGACGGAAAGTCCCAATCCTGAATATGAGCAAATCATCCATCTCATCACCATAATCTAATAAAGTCTCAATGAATCATGGACTTGTTGGACTTCAGAATAAATCTCACAATCAATAGTCAATTCATGCATCTTATTTCTTCTATCTTCTTTTCCACTCTAACATGGTATCATGACAGTTAACCAAAAATCATCAATGCATCCATCCTGCATCCACAAATCATTAGCATACATACACTCTACATAAGCATATCATATCATATCATATCATAAAGAATGACATCATCATATGGGAAAAATGGAAAATAAAAAGAATATCCATCTCATAGCATGTCATATAAAGATATTGAAAAAGAAGATAACACATCCATTGCATTTCATCCATATCATACATCGCATATCATAAACATCACATTATGGATCATCTCATATCATATAAACATGAATAAAAAGTGCATCCATAACACAAACATTTGCATCCATTGCATCCATACATAATCATAACACATGAAATAAATGAACATCACATCACATATCAATTTATCACATCATAAATCTGCATCGGACAATTTCATATATATATATATATCTTAAAAATGAATGTCATGATACATATCAAAGTCAATGTGTATAACTGTCATCAAAAGTAAATATACAAGAGGCTATCCAAAATGATCCAATGAATGTATACATGTATAAAAGTCAAGCTATAAATAAAAAAATATGTCTACAAAATGGGGCAAGATCTATCCCTTACTGTCCCTCTCACCATGTTGTGACTGATCCCCAAGCTATCGAACTAACTATCCTCACAAAAATGGAAATATATGTTAGAAATGTGTGCCTCAATCCCACAAGCTGAAACCTCTGAAAGGGAAAGTCGGTGTGACATGCTTTAGGTCTGGTTGACTAGCAGCTTTGGATCTTGTGGTTTGTACAGGTCATCGAGACAATGTTTAAGTCATGCCGAAGAAGCTTATCGCTGTGACTTGTGACAGTCGTTGTAACCCTATGTTGAGTGGAGATCTCTAGCCGATAGGCCATTCATATCGTATATCAGGGAGACCCTTGGTCAAAAGGCTTACTTTGGTGTGAGGTCCCAGTGACGAATGAAGTCTCACCGACAACATTTCTTTTGAAGCCTTCGGGGAGAGTCTTGGGTGTTCGGTAAGAAATCTTACTGATAGAAATGTCTCACCGACAATACTCACTCAGGGTAACTCAAAGGTCTCGGGAAGAACTCTCAACGACTAAGTGAAGTCTCATCGAAGGTGGAGGATTCGATATGAAGTCTCAGCGACTGATGTTGGTCTCACCGATGGGGATACACTTGGAGTCATTGCGGTGACACAAAGACTTCGGTATGAAGTCTTAGCGATGGACAGAAGTCTTGCCGACTGTTGTTTGGAGCTCGATATGATCTCTTGGTGAAAGATGATTGTCTCACCGAATGGAAAACTCATGTTTGTGTGACTTTGAAGGTTCGGTATGATGTTTCACCAATAGTGATAAGTCTTGGCGATAGCTATACATGTGATGATCATCGATATGAGGTCTTGGCGACATGGCGAAGTTTGAGCGATAGCTCTCTGGACTCGATGTAACATCTTGGTGATAAGGATGACTCTTGGCAACATCGATGGTTAAGTCTTGTGGCATCGGGGAGACATGGTTAGTGTCTCACCGACATGCCAACACAGGTTGATTTCTTTGATCGAGAGAAGACCATCCTACGTGGTGAGTCATTGACAAATAAGAGAAGTTGAATGGGAACCGCTAGCAGTTGGACTGTTGCAGCCGTTACTGAGAGGAAGCTCGACAGACAGGGGCGACATGGATTTACTTTGTGGTTGCAGATGGTGTCCGGGTTGAATTGTCAGATTGATGGATTGCTGTGTGGTTGTATGATCAGTGGATGCATTCTATTATGTGAAGACTGTAACGTGAATGTTCCGTAACAAGGTTGTTCATGGTGAATGCTGCTGTAAAATGACATCAGAAAGATAAGTCAGAACTCTATTTGTAATCTTTATTACTGTATGCAAAGTGACTTCTCTTAGTGTGGTGGGTTTTTCTCCCGTAAGGGTTTTCCCACGTATATCTAGTGTTCATATGTGTATGTCTAATTCTTTGTTTCTGTTATCTCTTTCAAGGGCATCTTAATTGGTTTGTAATTGTAAAATTTAAAAGTGTCTCTGCATTCTTCCCCGAGGTTTTGAC
>VDFB02311704.1:0-26445 GCA_007258455.2 Sequoia sempervirens | reverse complement strand
GAGTGCATGGTTGTGAGATGGTTGGGTTGGGAGATCCTATTCAGAAAATGTGAGGAGATGCAGTGTAGTGATATGTCCGACCATGGCTTGGAACTGGTCTACATCAAGATCTATGGGGACGAAGGATGTAGCCAATTCCTTTTCTATGATTTCCCTATATGTGGGTGAGATTTTTAGCAACTCCATGATGGAGAACTGGGTGGGTGTCTTTTTCAGTTGATCTATGACATTATAATCATTAGGGAGTGACTTTAGATTTGCGATGAGTGCTTTTGGTGGTGGTGAAGGTCCTAGAATTGTAATTTTTCTGCTACATGTGGTGAATCCACACTCGGATCTAGATCCTTTGATATTGATGACTATTACCCATTCATCCAAGGATGAAACAACATGGTTGTAAAAATGGTTCACATTATTATACTTTTCCTTACCATTGTTGTTTCCATTATTGTGATCAGGCATCAGATTCATGTATATCTAAAGATATTGATTCCTGGTGGGCTGTTCAGTTGTTATGGTCTTGTCATCAATGAGATCTTGGATTATATTCTTGAGTCCCATGCAACTGGCTATCATGTGTCCTTTTATTTTGTAAACATCGTAGAGATGTTTTTCATTATACCATGGTGGTTTAACTTGAGGCTCTTAATAATTTTCATAAATAGGGATTTTGATGAGATTTGCTTGTACCAGTTGTTGCATGATAGATTCGATCAGTTCCCCAAGTGGTGTGTATTTTTGTTTAGTGGGATATTTGTTCTTTGGGGGTGGTCCCCCTTCAGTATTCAGGTTGTTGATTGCTTGATTATTGGGTTGTTGTGATGATGGGTTGGTTTGTGTGTTGTTTTAGGTATTATTTTGCAGTTGTTGGTATGTTTTTGTTTGTGTATTTTTCCTTGGGGCACTGATAATAACTTTGGTGTCAACGAAACCATCGTTGGTGACATTCTTGTTCTTTTCCCATGTGCGAGGCTTTCCATTATAACTGGTTGATGGTCAATTGTCCTGATATGTGGGTGTGCCCCCTTGTGCTATAAGGGCTCTTTTCTTGTTGAGTTCCTTGGGGATAAACTAGTCATATGTTGTTATGCATTACATTTTCAAATGAAAGGACAAGGTCCCTTCAATATTGGCGATAGTAGTCTAGATTTGTTGTTCTTCTAGAATATCCCACTTGCTCCTATTGGCCTTGGATCACCATCATTGCAAGAAGGATGTGAATGTTTCTCCCTTGGCTTGTTTTAGGCCAAACAATTCTTCCAAGCTTACATCCATGCCTATGTTAAATGAATAATTTTGTATGAATAAGTCCACAATTTCTTGGAACTTTTTAATTTTGAGAGGAAGGCGGTAGAACCATTGCATTGTTGGACTAGCCAAGCTCTGAGGGAATAGTCACATTAAATAAGAATTGTTATATGCAACTTACATATAGTGGACATGGAATTCCTTGATGCGATCTTCAAGGTTGCTAGTCCCATGATATTTGTCAAATTTAGGTATCTCGAATCCTTATGGGAATAGAACCATCACAATGCTTTTGTCAAATGGATAGGGGCACACATTCCCTTATGACTTTGTTGTCTTTCCTGATTGTAAGTCTAGAACTTGTTGTGAGAGAAATTTAATTTATGTGGACACATCATTTTGTGGATCAGGTGGTGGGATGTATGTGCTTTGAGGTGGAATGATTGCTTGAGTGATAGGTGGGGTGTTTTGTGTGTTTGTGGGAGGCTTCTACAAGTTTTGTTGTGCCAACAATGTTTGTTTGTATGATTACAATTTTTGTTGTGCTAACAATGCTTGTTGTTGGTCTTGTTGTTGTTGCACCAACAATGCTTCTTTTTGGGATTGTAGCTGAGCTTCTTGTTGTTGTGCTTGGTATTGTTGTAAAGCTTTCTGATAAGGCTATTTTTGTAACAAGGCTTGTGCTTGAGCTTGATGCACTTTATATTGAGCTTTTTTTTTAGCTTGAGCTTGTTAAGCCGCTTGTGTAGCTTGGGTAGCCTATGTAGCTTGTGTGGCTTGTGCAGCTTGTGTGTCTTGTGCGGCTTGTTGCTATTACAATAGAGCTCGGGCTTGTGCTTAGTTAGCTTTCTATGGTTGTTGTGTGGCTTGTTGTTCCTATTCTTTTGTGTGGCTTGTTGAGCTTGGAATTGTTGAAGTGCCTTTTGATAGGCTTACTGGATTGATTGCAGTGTGATGTATTGATTTTCCATGTTTGCATTTGGTGGTGGAGGTGGAGGATTTGGAATGGTGTGGGATGGTGTGATGAGATTTTGTTGAGGTGGTTGTGGAGGTGCTTGTTGAGTGATGATAAGAGGTTGTGTGGTAGATGGTTTGGTTGATATGCTAGGTCCTTGGGAGACCACATTTTGGGGTGTTATAGATGGTGTGGTGATTGATTGGGTTGCTTGGATTGATGCCACTTGGTGTTTTGATATTGGTGGCATTCTCGAAGGATTTGGTATGTTTACCTAATTCACGATTGGAGGATTGTTTTGACTTGATTGATTTTGGTTGCTATGTTAGGTAAAGGTTGTTTCCCTAGACCTATGATTGGCATGGATGTTGATGTTAGAGGCTAAAATGGTGGGAAGATTGGTGGTGTGTTTCCTTGAAAAAGTGATTTTGATGCATTAAAATTTCCCACTTGTCTAGAAGGATCCATGTGTCCTTGTGATATAATGGGGAGAGATACTTGTGCATCAAGAGAATATGTTGGTGATGTGGTGAAGGTGGATGCATTGTTCATGTCATGGAAAATGAGTGGTACATACATATGTTTTGGGTCTTACAGGATGGCATTTGGTATACCCAAGATGTTGTTTGTGTCCAAGTTTTGATTGTTGGATTGGAGCATGAGATGATGTTGGTTGTAGGATGGGTTGAATGATGTTTTAGAAGGATGGTATGGATGATACCGGTGGCATAGTCCCCAGAGGTTTTCTACAATAGTGCTCACATCATAATCAGAAGGGAGTTTAGCCCCTTCTTTTGCTAATGCTAACGTGTATTGTGAAGGATTGAGTCTCATCATTGTGTTGACAATATTTTGGTTTTTAGGATTTTGGACTAGCTCAATGATTTTGTCTTGGGTCATTCCTTGGAAATTGTTGGTGGCATCCTCCACTTGGAAATCTACCTCTTAACTATTTTGAGTTATTTAAGGAGGATTAAGTGGAAGGTTGATGAATATCCTAGGGTTGAATTTTGTTTCAGTTTGACTCAAATCACTTGAAGTGGATTTTTCTTTTTTTTTTCTCCATGATCTTCTTGTGTTGAGATCTAGTTTGACCATAAAATAATGATCAACTTTTAGGAATATGGTAGGTAAAAATCTAACTCCTTAGGTTGGTTTAAACTTTAGGTACAAAAAATAAAATCTAGGATGTTAAGGACCAAAGGATGGTGAATGATGAATGAAGGATGAATCATATGGATGTTTAAACTTTTAAGACCCTTGGAGGAATACTAGAATTTGAGGACTTTTGGATTTGGTTTGGATTTGATTTGATTTGATTTGGATAATGGAATTATAAACCCCAAGATGTTGGATGTTATCTTGGAATAAAATTGTCCAAAATGATGATAATTTAACTAAGTATATGAGGAAGGATTCATCCACACACACTTAGCCAAACAAGGAGATATTGATTTTGATTTGAAGGATTACCAAAAGTATAGCATGAATGATTTTTCCAAGGTTTTAATTTTTTTTTGTGAGATGGGATTTGATTGATGGTATGACAAGTGAAGGTGTTGATTTTGATGCTAGATGAACCTAGAGAGACTTTGTTTACAACACCTAGGTATTGAAGAACATCCTATACCTCTAAAATTTTCAACCCTATAATGTGAGATACTCAAAACGTTGGAAGAGAGCTGGATTTTAACAATAATAGAATGAATACACGTTTGGGTTATCCTTTGAAGCATGTTTGTAAAAGTTATAGAGCAATCTATCTCTAACTTGGTAAAGTGTTAGTTTACATTTCTTGAGATCCCTTGGACTAAGGCGCTTGTGATGATTGATATACTTTGGTTTTGGGATTTTGATCTTGTGCGAAATCATTTGAACAAACACATGTGTGGGGTTCAATTGTATTTTATCTTTTCTTAATGGACTCTTTTTACCATGTCAACACTTTCTTGCTCAGCTTTTCAAACTGAAATGTCTATGTCTCAACTCCTTTTCATTGCACAAGGTCCATTATGTGAAAGTAAAGGAATTAAAGGTACATTTTTCCTATGTTGAATTTGGAGAGAGCAAGTTGAGACATAGGCCCAAATATTTAGAATCCTCTAAGGATAGAATCCCTAGGGATAAGTAGTAATATGTGTACCTTTCAAAGGTATTTTCTCTTTCCAAAGGGTTTGAGATTTGATGACCTTGTTGAATGCTTATTTCAAAGTTTTGGATCTAAGCAAAGTATTTAACTGACTCACAAATTGCACAAGCCCTAGGATAGAAAATAAAATATTTTTTGAGTCCCCACTTGGATTTCTCCAAACACTGAGACAAAGTGAACAGCTAGAGATTTGGCAACACTGACTCCCCTCCACGACACACACTTCTCAGGACCACCAAATATCAAAATCCTTAAAATTTGAAGATTAAAAGTATTTATTCTATTTCTACTTTGAATAGTACAAATGTGGGGTGGCTTCAAAATGATCGTTCTTGCACCAACACATTGTTAAGGATTTTGGTTTCTATACACAAATTGGTTCTTAGTTAGGGTAATTTGGGACATGGCACCTTGTGAGAGTCCAACAAGCCATTAAAAGATTTAATCAATCCTACTAGGTGCTCTTATAATTTTTACAGTAGTACCCCATTCTGAAAGAAACTATATGGCTAAGGCCTACATACCATGAGGACTTGACAATTTAGTCTTATCCATTTATATACTAGCTCAAGTGAAAAACTAGTTGGATTCTCCTTTGAATTGGTGTTAGGAAGGCTCCTCTAAAGGTAACAAAAGCGAGGGATTACAATTGTAGTTTGACTACCCAATTCGCATAAAGTGCAAGGAGGGAACACACATAATGTCTCTTTCTCACACTAGCATGAGTTGTTCAATTTTAAACCCAAACATGAAATGTTAAGGTAATTTTTTAGACAACCAATGTCACTAGAATGCTTTTGATTCTCAAGATCATGCTGAAGCGCGAGAGAAGTGCATACGCGTTCGAATGACAAAAGTCACAAAAAAATTACAAGACAAAGTAAACACAAGTTTGATTTTAATCCTCAAAGCAATGATGAGTTCTTTTTAGAGCACCAAAACTAAGTATGAAGTTGTTTGTTCAATTTTAACCCGAAATCCAAATTCTAGTGAGTTTCTAAGGTTCAATTTTAACCATCTTTGACAAAGCTTGAGTTTTTTTGTAAATTTTAAGCCCAAAAGATTAAGTGAGTTGTCCTAAAATAGAAAACAAAAGTAGGAAATGGATGCTTCAAGCTATTGCAATAAGCTTTTAAAAATGACTTTTTTAAGTTCAAGTTCACTTTTCCAACTCAAATTTGGTATTTGATTCTCATGTGAGAAAGACCACCATTGTTTCTTGATACAAACTTACAAACATTACAAAGTAAAATCTTAGAAATGAGATTTATTTCAAGGAATCATTTGAAATGTTTAGCATTAAAAATTAAAAGACAATTCCCTAAATAAAGATAGATTTTAGCATTCCCCAAATAAAATTTGAATTCAAATCATGTGAAAAATGTAGCATTTAAAGATCAAAACACAATTCACTCTCTGAGTATGGTGTCCTCTCTTGCTGTTGTGTGGGCCACTATATGAGAAAAAATAAAAAAGTCCTTTCTTTTTTAACAAACTAATACCTCATTAGGCAAGTTTAGAAATTTTGATGAATCCTGTAGTCACTTGAAACTTGGGACAAACACCATGCAGTTGATAGCACTGGCATGGTACACAAAGAAACAAAATCAATGCAAAAATTTCCCCTAAAAACAAAGCATCATTAAACAATTTAGAACCTTAGCTAAATTTATTAGCTGCCATCTTTAATTCATTTTCACATACCACTCAACTTCAAATTTCCACTAGCCTACTAGTTTATAATGTATGTGAAGCTTTCACCATTTCTATGATAGAACTTTCCTTCATCTGACAATGGAGAAAAAAAATAGATTATTAAAGGAGGCGGCCTGCACTGATAGAATGAAGGAAACTAAATTAAGGGGCTCACAGAGAATGTTTGAATTCTTCAAATTGAGTGAATGAAGTTCCTTTACTAATGCATAGGTGAAAGATAGTCCATAAAGTCGATGAAACAATAAATGCCAAAACAACAAGATTACTGAGATAGAAACAACAACAATGATATGATTTGCACAATCTTTCAATAACAATAATTACAGGATTCACCCAAAATGGACTTGTTGAAAAGGCTTTAGAAGCTTTTAAGTTAATGCAATTAGGGGGTGTAAAAATCCAGTGAATAAATGCATTTAGACACTTTCAAGCTAATGCAATTGGCAAGTACAAAACTGAGTTCCACAACAATGCACGTGTGAGAGATAGATGCACAGACCTAGGATTTGGAAATGCTCATTTTTATTTCGCTAGAATTGCCTATAGGGAATTTTTAAATTATGTGAATTGAGTGAATGATGTGTCTTTACTACCTTGAAATGAATATACACAGGAAAATTCCTTCACCGTACACAAATCAAAAGGGTAGCAATCAAATATATTGTGATGATTTATAGATTTTGGTTGAATCGTTGCCTAGCAAGGATATTGAGATTCACAATGAAGAAAGAAATGTGAGCATGAAAAGTGTAGAGGAAACTAACAAGTAGTAGTTGGAAACTCTGAAAGCTTTTGGTTTATATCTTTCAACTTCATATGATTCTAGCTATGATGATTCTCAAGAACAAGGTCAAAAAGAGTCAAAATTTCTAACTAAACACATTTTCACCATGGAAGAGGAACAAATTTTTCTAAAAGGGGCCTTGTCAAAGAATAATAGTGAGCTTCAAGCTTCAAGAATGATATGTGCAAGAACAACTACTAAAATTTCCATCATAGAGAAACAATTAGAAGTTTTAAACAATGATCAAAAACCAAGAAAATCTCATAGTTGAACTATGTGTGGAACAACCATGAGGTCAAACTACATCAAAAAGAATATTTTCCACAAAGCTAAATGGAATATACAACCTACGAGATATGCTATCTTACATATATATAAGCAATGAAACTATTACTTGCATTTTTTTTAAAGAATCTAGACTTCAAGAAGAGGACAATGTTCGGCTTAAGTATTCTAGATTTAACTGCTTAAATGAATGAGCCGATGCATGAAAAACTATATTTGCACAATATCAAAACCAAAATGTGGCAAGAATGACTAAACATGATACTCATCTAGCAACAAAATAAACGAAATGTGTAGATCTCAATACTAGAACAATTGCATGGTGCTGAGAAGTACCTAAGCACAAAATTAAAAAAAAGACACATCGATGGGCTACCTCTAAAATGTTTTGGTGACCACAAAATAATACATTAAATGGAATTTGAATCCTAAACAAAAAAACGAGTCTACAATCCTATTTCATGTGATAGAAAATAGATTGAAGTCAACAAATTTCAATGTAATTTACTCTTCTTCCACCTTAAAAATTAGATTAAGACTAATAAGATGAAATAGATGCAAAAGGAGACTACTAAGAGCCTTCCTTCTAGTGCCAAATGTAAGCACTAAATCTACACTTACTTCAAAGACAAACAAACATTAGTGTTGTTAGCAAATGAAGTGAACCAAATCAGGCACTCCTATGAGATACCTAATCATGCTAAATACGCAAACAAAACCATGAAATACCAAAGAAAATAAATTAAAGCATATAAAAACAAGATCATAATGTATCCCATAGTGGGATTGTTGCTCCTTTGATGTGAAAAGGATTCCCTTTCCCACCCCCTTGATAAGCTTCCAAAATGATGAACACAATGTGATGAAGATGCTAAAATGAAAGTGCCTACAGTGCAAATACTAAGATTGTGGATGGATTGTGGAGTAGAAGTGACTTCTATTTATAGGTTGAAGGGTTGAAGAATGGAGACATGGGAGGAATGTGCGACTAAAGAAGAGCCAGTGATATTGTGACACTTGTCACATGGCTAGTGGAGGAAGGTGGAGCATATTTTGGAGAATGTGCATGGTTAATGCATGTGGTTGAGGATTTGAGAGGTGTAAGAGAGATTAATGCATTTGTAAGAGGCATTAAATGAATGTGGTTGAGATATTTTGCAGGGAAATTGTTTGGGCAAGAAAGTCAAATAAAGCGAGTTAATGAAGGAATATTCCCTTAGAATATGCCTTTGTGAGATAAAATGAGATAATTAGTTAATTAAAAAAAGAAAAATTCATGTGCAAGTGGGTGGGTTAGTTAGGGGCTGAGTTTCACCATGGTTGAGTTAAAATCTAGAGAATGGGTAATTAGGATTAGGGGTTAATTAATCCAGAATTAATTAACTTGGAAGAATTTAGGGGATTTGTCATTTGATTTATTAAATCAAATGAGAGGACTTTAGGGATTTGATTAGATAATTTGATTTATTTAATTAAATTTGATGAACATTAGTGAATTAATCTAATAAATTACTTTATTTGATTAATAGAGGAAATGATGTTAATTGATCAGATTTAGATGCATGATGTTAGGATTATTTGCATGTCTACACGATGGATGAGGAATATGATTCCTTGATTAGAAATCACACTTGGGATTTGACTTCACTTCCTAAGGGAAGGATGAAAGTTAGATTTAGGTGGATATATCAAACTAAATTGGCAATATATGGATCAATTTATAAGTACAAAGAATTTTTTGAATTTTTTTTTTCACAAGTTGCAAGATTTGACTATAAAGAAACCTTTACACTAGTTGCTAAGAGGAATTTTATTTAACTCACACTACTTATAACCACAACACATTGATGGGATGTACATAAGATGGATGTAAAGAGTGCATTTATTTATGGAGATCTTTAGGAGGAAATCTACATGGAAGAACAACCAAGGTTTGTTCACGATTCATCCTTAGTTTTTAGAGTTAGGAAATCTCTTTATGGCCTCAAAGAAGCCCTGAGGGCTTGGTATGCCAAGATCAATTCCTATCTCCTATCTCTGAGTTTTAGTAGATGTCATTCAGATCCTGATATGTATTTATTATGGTAGGATGATTCACTTTTGATACTAGTTCTATATGTTGGTGATCTTGTGATTATTGTGACTAATTCAACTGTCATTTTAGTAATGAAGACATCACTTTAGGATAGATTTTACATGACATAATTTTGTTTATTACATTACTTCCTTGGTATTGAGATTTCACATTCCACTTTAGGGATCACTCTTGCACAACCTAACTATACTCATGATCTACTTGCATGGTTTCACATGACTACTTGCAAACCATCTCTAACTCCCTTTCTATCTAGATTCAAGCTTGCAACTTCCCAAACTACATCATTGGTTGATGCTACATTGTATCAACAACTTTTTGGTAGTCTTATAGACTTGACTCATACATTGCCAAACATTGCATTTGTAGTAGGCATGGTTTCAAGATTTATGTAGGAACCTTATGAGCCACATTGGAATGCAACTAAGAGGATCCTTCATTACCTTCATGGTACTCTTGGGTTTGGGATTCATTATAGAGTTGGTTCATCAGTTGAATTGGTTGGTGACACTATCCATCGCAAGTCCAATCTAGGTAATAGTTTTTCACTTGGTTCAGGTCCTATCAAATGGTTTAGAAAGAAGCATAATGCTACTATTATATCATCCATAGAGGTAGAGTTCATGAGGGATATTAACATAAGTACTAAGGCTATAGGTCTTTAGGGAATTCTTTCTGATTTTGGTATTCCTTTCATGCAACCCATAGTCATCTATTGTGACAACTAGAGAACCATTCAAAAATGTAAGAATCTAGTTCAACATCAATGAACCAAACACATAAGGACTCATATAAATTATATTCAAGATTTGATTCATGGGTAGATCATCAACTTAGTATTTTACCAGTCTTTAGAGTAGGTTGCTAACATCTTCACCAAACCCTTTACTGAGAGAAAGTTCATTCATCTACGATCTATTCTTCGTATATGATCTATATTGGAAACAACATCATACCTAGGGGGTTTTCTACTCTTCTCCGCATCTTATCTCTTTTTGGAGGATAGTATTTCCCATTGGGTTTTCTATCTTACTCCATTTATAGAGAGATTGCATTGTACATGGGTACCTTCTAAGGTTTCATGGTCAGGACCCATTTCTTTTTCTTTGTACATGGGTACCTCACTAGGCTAGTAGTTAGGACCCATTTCATTCGTGCCCACTTAAGCTATGGTTAAGGGGGGCATTATTGTATATATTGCACTTTATGCATACACTTAGGCTTTAAGCCTTGTTAGGCATCCCATTGACCCTTTCTCAGTGAGGTGTCAATATTGGTAGGTATCAACTCACTTTCAACACCTCTTCCTTCATTTGAGGTGGGAAACTCACCACCACTCCATGAATGAGGAGTCCTATCCTTATTTCATGGAGGTTAAGCACCTCCTTGCCTATTTATGTATGCTTGTTTTCCTAATCTATTCGGTTGACTATTATGCAATTTTTTTTTATTGTGCTTGTTAATAATCTTCGATGTTTGTAGTATTTCACAATTAATTTATGTATAAGTATCCTCATATTCATGAACATAAATTTTCATGTGTGTGGATCTACTCTAATCTACACATATCTACTTAAATTTATTGAATTTCACCTAAATATTCCCAAATATATTCACAAGAAAGGTACAAAAGTAAAACTAATAGTGTAGGGTGTGTCTAGCTCATTAGATATTAGACATATTTATCTCATTCATAAATAATCAACTACTTTGACATTTTATAGCTCTTAATACATAGGGTTATACAATCTAAGATCCACACTATATTTTCTCTATGATAAAATGATAATATTTTATGGTACTAACCACTAACTAGTGAACTAAGTATATTGGACACTTCTTTATTTTGTATAATGAGAATTCTCCTAGACACATGGAGCATTTTAATAAAATAAAAGATATGTGGAAGTTTTAGGATGAATATATAATATCTCAATGCTAAGTATTTGTGATTTTAATCTACTCTCACTTCACACACTAATCTACTATGTTTATACATATATAAAATATTTTAAAGGATATTTTAAAAGCCATAATATAAGTTTCATAGACTAAACCACTATAATAGAAAATAAGGCTAAAAAATGTTATAACCTACTACTTAGAACAATTCCATATCACTAACATAATAATACAAGTAAGGTAATAACATATGTAGCTAGATATATTAATTTATAAAACTATTACCACTAATATAGAATATGACCGTAGAAAGAGCTTTAATACAACCAATTAGGATCTCAGTTGTAAAATATTATCAAATAAAATAATATGTAAAATGTAACACAACACTCAAATATAATTACAAATATAATTCTTACAATAATTAGGGAATAAGTATCATAACATTCGTTCAAGGGACCTCCTAGAGAATAAATCACTATTAGAAAATATAATTTCAAGATGATATCTTTTTTATAGCATCAATATATAATATTATCAAAAGGAGTGAATTATGAAGTGCACCAAATTTGGGATAATTGGCATAATGAAATACTAATATGATAATTTACTAATATTATTGTAATGCTCAGAATAATAAAATATAAGGATATAAGTTCCTCACAAATTGCTTGTATCTTTCCTTGAAAATGATGGAGTTGTTTAAGATTGCTTAGTAAAGGAAATATCTTTATAGTATCAAATTTAATTGCCTATTATAGAAAATAAATTTTAATAATTTCCCATTGATAATGCTAAATGTGTGCTTTCTAATATTCAAGTGTATTTGGTATTGTTGTAATATATCTATAATATTCACAAAATCTATGAGTTAATATATGCATCTCATAGGTTTCCCAAAAAAGTGATCTATGTAGTCCTATAAAATGTTGGGAACTAAGTCATGAAGAGGGAAATATAATTTTCATAAGTGGCTCCATCATTATTCAATCAAAATTACATGACAAAATAGAAATATTCCCTAAGAAGTAGTTAAAATACTTTTTGGTTGATCTTGGGAGTTAATAAGAGGATTATTGTATAAACCTTTGCAAATTGAAATATAGATGTAGATTCTTGAAATTTAATAATTTATTTTTTCATTCAAGTAGAATATCTAAGCACATAAATTAATAAAAAATCATGATAAGTAAGCTCACAAGCATAGGTGAAGTCATTTTCAATTGATATAACTAGATTATAAAATTTAAATGCGGTTTGATCAAACTATTGACTGCAAAAGTGACACGAGTTGGATCCACACCAATGAATCTAATCAAAGATTTCAAAAAATAGATGATTATAAATAAAAAATTAAAAGTTAAAAATCAATTATTAATAAATAATGATATAAAATATCATGAGTCAGTTTCACACACAATAAGCCACTTATAAGTTTATTTTGTTTATTACATAATAGATATGAGAAATATAAGGGGGAAAGTCAACAATATACAATTTAGACCATTACAACTTTATATAAAAGGTTAAAGTACACCATCTGAAAATATTAAAATGTATTATGAAAAGTAGACACTTCAAAGTAGATCATGAGATCTGGAAGACCTACAAAACCAATCACCTACAAAGTTCATCACAATGAATAGGTTTGTGTAAGCATTCTAGTTTTGATAGATAAATATCTATTTCCATAGTTCTTAGACATGGAAGAATTATTTATAATAATGGAATAGATAATAACACTAGTTGATGCAAATTTACCCTCTATTATCTTCAATAAAGTCTTAGTAATGGGGTTAAATTCTCAATAATCTCCATGATAATACTCTACTTCTTGAAGAATGAAAAATATTATACATTAGTAAAACACAAAATGGTAAATACATATACACATATACACATACACACATATATACATACATACATATATACATACATATATACATACATATATGTATATATGTATAGGTATACATATGTATACATATGTATACATATATATATATATCTATATATATATATATATATATCTATGTATATATTCGTATATATATATTTAGTTCAGAGTATGGGGAAGGGGAGAGCAGGAGTATAGAAGGCAGGGGGAGAGGACAGGATTTTATCCCCCACACATCCTCTCAAGAAAGTCCTCAATAATGATTCTAAGTCCTTTTCCTCCCTCCAATCCACTAACACTCCACCTTTGAATGAAAAAATTAATCACACATCATAAAACACAAACACACACATTACACACACATTGCCAACACATTTACATACACACACATGTATATTACATACATGCATTATATACATACATATATATATATATATATATATATATATATATATGTATATATACATACATATATACATATATATATATATACATATATATATACACATACACATATATATACACACACACACACACACACACACACACACACACACACACACACACACACACACACACACACACACACACACACACACACACACACACACATATATATATATATATATATGCCCAACAATAAAAACCTATATTCAACCAATCAAAATGTATATGTGAAGGCCAAAAGACACAAATAAGAATATTAAATTAGCCTTCATTGAATGAAAGAAACTGAAAATTATAGATATAAACAAAATAATCTCCAACAAAGAGAATAGCACCAAAAATAATAACCTCAAAGCTAACACCAAAAACTCAAAAATAAGGAGTCACAATTTTTTTCCCAAAAAGAGGAACTGCCAAAATCCATAGTTACACCCCACAACCCACAAATAGCTAAAAAGAAGGAAAATAGATAGGGATTGGGAATCTACATTTAAATAGATTTTACATTAACTTACCCATATTTAAAAATTATAAACCTCTTTTGTGAAGAATCGTACTATGTTTCTAGCAATATGAGGGTGCAAACCTTTTAGTAGGTTTAGCTTCAAGGTATTATCTAGGGTTTCCTTTGCATAGTCTAAGCTATTCCTAATGTTTACAAATTTGATTCTCCTAGTGTGAACAATCCGCTGCCAATTCAATCATTTAGTAGGACTTGTACATCTATACATAGTCCCTACTGTAGAATTAACAAAATAATCACTATAAAAATCATTAATAGACTTCAATTTTTTTGCTTGATTCAATCATAATTTAGATTGAACTACTATCATATTGAGTTAGTGATTTTCATCGAACTTCTCCTCACATCTGTTGGTTATTTTTTTAGAAGCAAACTTATTCTTACCACAGACCTATGAGCTTGCCAGTTACAATTATCAGTAGGGGTAAGGATTGGCCAACACATAAGTAAAGGTTCTTAAGTCTTCACTTCTTCACTTCCAGCTCTCTGAAACCTAGGAGGGTGATCCCACAACATTGTGCTTGTAGACATTGGTGTGTATAAGTATCAAACACAAAATAACAGATGATTCTCCTTAAATGTTTGATAGACACAATATCATGGAGCTTTGGCTAACCTTCATAGCAATGACTAATCTAAACAAGAGAAAATATAATTCATTAATGTTCTCACACACCCAGAAAGAACTTTATAAAAAAGTTGATTATATTTTGTGATCAATAGATTAATTGGTCACTATAACTAGAGTATGATTACTTCACTAAACCAGCGCCATGTTCTTGGAACAGAGTCAAACCAAATACCCATATAACTAGATAACAATCTTATATTTTGACAATACCTCAAGCCTTGAAAGTATTGCATTACAATACTTCCCCTCAATTATTTCCATAATTTACTTCTTACTAGCATCCTCACACAAGATTTATTTCAAACCCATTGTTATGCTCAAGCATTTTCATACATTCATTGAATGGATAAGCAAGAATAAAAAAGTACATCTATTGGAAACAAATAGAGACAATTAAGATAACCATTGATTATATTATTTATAGTCTGTATAATTTGTACATAGGAGAGTAATATATGGAAACTTTGTGTTATTCTACTAGTTGCATTGTCATTGTTGTTTATCTAAAAACAATATGCACATCGACTGAATTTTTCTAGAACATACTAATGAAAATTTTAGTATCTATCTTGTTCCTATGCGTAACTTCTCCAAAAAAGAACTATTTACTGACCTCTCATGTAACTAGCCTTGAAATCCCTTTTATAAGATAAGGGAGCAACAAGCACTAAGCTGAATTACACTTACATTTCACATTTCACTTTCATTCCAAAATGAATTTCAACAGACAGGGAGAAAATTCCCCAACTGGTTGCAAAACAATCATTTGTAAGTAAAGGGAGAAGAAAAGTAGAACTCAAAAAACCATTAACCAGAGTAGCCACACCATTCTTCAAAAAGTGTTGTTGTCATAGCACCAAAAACATGTAAATTCATTCCAACCTGAGAAACATCACGATAAGTGCCAAAGGCATAAATAAATGAAAACCCATATCGTAACACACCAACGAAAAAAAGAAAATAATCCTCTAGGCATTGGATGCTTCGAGAGTCTCCCACACGATGATTTAGAATTCACCCATCCTGAATTCATCCTGCCTAGCTGTATCACCCCTATCCTACCTGGCTGTGTCACCGAAATGCAATTTGGTGGTGGATCTTTCTGATACTTCTCTCCCTGCGACTATGGGTGAGGTGTTTGGGGTTTTGATGTCTATGTGTGGCATGAGCCCTATCCATTCTGTTCTTCCAGAAGCTGCTACGCAAAAGGCTCCAACTTCTCTTGTGCCCTCTGTTGGTGTGGCTGATTCTGGGATGGCTATTCCTATGGATGTTCCTCCAGATGCTACATTCCCCTCTCTGTAGTGTGGTATAGGGGTTGGATTTGTAGAAGATACAATTGATTCTTTAGTGGCTGGAGGTTCTTTTGTTGTCATTGGGGGTTCCTTTGTGTCTATTTGTGTAGTTGGGGCTCCTTCTCTCGGGAGCCTATGTGCCCGTTCTAGTCCCTTGCCTTCCTTTGCTGAGGCTGTGAAGTTAAAGAGGACAAGGGAGGACTCTGGGCATCCCTTATTGTGTCTTGATGTTGCTCCTATTGTTTCTATAGGTAAGGAAGTTTCTAATAATATTGTTTTTTACTCAAAGAATGCACTTATTTGTATATTTTTCCACTTGTGGCCTTCCCTCCCTAGCTTGCACCTTTGGATCACCAATCATTGGGCTCCTTTGGTTGATGGTCTGATGGAGATTTAGCCTTCTACTAGGGGTTTTTTCCTTGTGAGTTTTAGCTCTCGAGAGGATAGACAAGCTATTTTAGACAATGGTTTGTGGGTGTGGGATTCTCATCCCCTCTCCATTAGACTGCGAGTTCATTCTTTTAACCCTTTGAATGAATCCTTCGATGTAGCGCCTATTTGGGTAAGATTTCCTTATCTTCCCTTATAGTTTTGGTGCTCCTCAGCCTATGAGGGCATTGGTAATGCTCTTTGTAGATTCCTGAAAGCAGATTTGGCTTCCAAGAATTTTACTCACACCTCCTTTGCTAGGATCTTGGTGGAGGTTGATCTTTCAAAGGCTCTTCCTAGTGAGGTAGTTTTTTAGGTTGATGGTTGATCATGGTCTCAGATCGTGGACTACGAGGGTCTCCCTTTTCATTGCAGACACTTATTTTCTATTGGTTACTTTGCTTGTGACTGTTCTTGTGGCTCTTGCCCTACTTCCTCTGCTACTTGGTGGAAGAAATCCCTCTGTGAACACTTAACTATGCACCCTATTGCTAATTCTGCTTCCGCTTCTTCTGATGAAGCATCAAGGCCTCCTTCTCCTTCTGGGAAGAAAAATAATGATTTAGTTATGGTGGATGCTACTCTTCTTGTGGATAAATCGAGGAACCACTAGTTATGGTTGCTCCTAATGCTGTTAATACTACTTCTCTGGCTGCTCTTGTTTCATGCTTGGTTTTTGATGCTTCACCTAAAGTATCAGCTATTCCTATGGATGTTTCTCCTCCTATGGATACTAATCTTCCTAATGTATCAGCTTTAGGCTTGGTTTCTAATGCTTCACCTAAAGCATCAACTATTCCTATGGATGTTGCTCTTCCTCTTGTATGCTACTCCGGAGGGGAGTCTTCTCCATCTGTTCAAATTTTTTGTATTTTTGTTTTCGATTCTCCTTGGAAAATAGTTCACAAAAAGAAGAAGCACTCTTCTAAGAAAGTTACAGTTCATTTAACTCACCTTTTGATGCTTTGCCTAACTTTCAACTATTGCTCCTTGAATAGTTTCTCGCTGTCTGCTATTTCTAACTGGTCCTGTGTTGGTTGTTGTTTCTCTCGATTTGGTTGTGTTGGACCTGTCTATTTTACTGAGTAGTTTGGCTCTACTTTTTCCATTTTGTATGGGTCAGGGCCCTTCCTTGCTTGTGTAATAAAAAATAAACCAACCAAAGAAAGAAAATTATCACAAAGGACCCAAAAACCTGAGCATCCACTCAGAAACAAAATAGGATGCTACTTTTCCTTGTCATCAACAAAGTAGGTGTGCCCAACCAGTGTCCTTATTGTCAGTGGATTAGCCATCACTACCTCGTCCTCAAAATCAACCCAATCTTTCATACCCATGAGATATTGACGATAACCAGAATCAATCTCGTTTCCACTGTCAGAGGAATCATCTGAGACTTCAATGGGAGAATGATGACATCCCATGTAAGCTTGGTGATACCTATTCCTTCTTACAACTTCCCTTTCTGGCATCTCAATCTTCTTCTCCGTACCTTTGGCTAATTCCTTTGATACAACTCAACCTCTTAGATGATAGGAACGTTTGAGAACACCTCGTGCTAAATTTTTGGAAGCTCTTGCTTTCCTCTTTGGTGTCATAGGGATTTCTGGCATATCTCGTTCACCTTGGGAAGAATTGTCCTAAGATTCAAGAGGGTTGAGCCTCTTTGATGTGTGGATCGAACTAATGTTCACACTCACTTTTCCCATTTCCTTACTTAGCTACCTAGTAAATTTCCTTAGAGAAAAGATACCACCCTACTCAGAAATAACAAACTCAAAATTACGCCTTCTTCCAGATTCCTAATTCTCACAATTAGATGGTGAGAATAATCAAGTAGGTGATATTCATTAGCAACTAGTGTGTGTCTGCATTAATTTTCCAAGAAATATTGTGTGAGAGCATTGGAAATCAATTACCTTGATTTTGAATCTCAACTATTGATCATACTATGAAGTGAATCAACGGTTTAGACAACTAGGATTACTAATTATGGAAAAATGAAAAGCATGCATTTGATATTTGTTCATAATCAAAACACTCAAGTGAGATAAGCATCTGCATAACTTGCACATTAACCATACGCTTAGTGCTTAATCAAACCTATCATGTCACATTTACCCACTCACCCATAGGAAATAAGTCCCTTGTAATTCATTATAGCAAGATAGCAGGGAGCGATCATGATTTATCCTTAGAATATCGGCCCATCCCTTCCTTACTTTAATTTCACCTTCGCACATGTACTAGCTCCTGACATATTTGATGGCCACAAAAATGTTTACAAATTTCTCATGCATTCCCAAGAATCTGTTCCAATTTTAGTGCTATTTTTATCAAAGAACGGTCTTGGCCAATATCTCTAGTAGCCTCTATCTTTATCAGAAATCATCTAAATACTTAGCAACAATCTACGTGGCACCATTGAAGAATATGGGATACAAGTGGTCCCCACATGGGATGATGGGGAGTGGTCAAGGTTTACTCACGTCACTCGCCATCATCCGTTGATTGTTAAAATGTGCAGGACAACTGAGAGGGGCGGTGAATCAGTTGTCCCAAAATTCAAACTTAAAACTTCAATACTTATGAATTCCACAACCACACTATTCTATTATTAAGTATGAACATCAAATATAGATAACAAAAAGTAAATTAACACAATAAACACCCAATTTTTTATGTGTAAAACCCAATAAGGGAAAAACCATGGTAAGGATTAACTCACAATATAGAGTATTTTCAAACAGAATATATAAGGCTCACTGCCAAGGGCTCACTACCCTGAATGGGACTCATTGTCTAGATACAAAGCTCATTGCTTACAAGGGAGGCTCACTGCCTACAAAAAGATTCACAAAAAAAAATTGGGCTTCATAGCCAAAATGAACTGAGAATAGTGCACCTAACTAATGATGATGCAGTTTCGGTGATGCTCAATAGACTGACTTTACACACTTCATCATTTTCGCTCTTCTTCACTTTCGCATTCACTACTACTTCATCGATACTACACACACACACTGTCTTATCCTTATTTTTCAAAATTGTTCAACACACACACACACACACACACACACACACACATATACTCGATCCATCCACAAGCATCAATTAGGTCGCCCTAATTAGATGCATCTCCTTACATCCAAAAATACCAACTTGTCGGCTTCAAGTATTCACAAAGTCTTCCAAAAAGAAATATAAGCATCCAACATGCTACATCAAATTGACATAGACTTAAGATAGATCGCACATATATCTGCATAACAAAATTAATTCACCATATCACAATTAGTCCAAGAAGTCGACCAAGAATAGACTTCATTGCAAAAAGTAATCAACATAATAATGCCAATACGCCGTACGAGCACTGGAGCACAAGAAATTATGAACGTACATGCCTTCAGCAACCATAAACCATTTCCCAAAAACCACAGGAACCAACTACCAACTACGAAGGAATGCATACTAGAATACCAGAGAGTGCAACTTGAATACCAGTTCAGATACTAAACCAAAATACCAGATCAAACACTAACTTAGACTTGTAATCACAACATGGTGATATCAATGACAACACAAAACTATAGATATTATCATTCTTCTTTATTCTTCCAACATTGATTTCCTCCCCTATGAAGCAATTGCCATCATCAAAACTTGGTAGGTTTCTCAACAAGTGACAATTGTCGCTTAGCCCACTAGCCCATGTGATCATCTTTCTTTAATGCATAATATAGATGGGCGCATGGGGAATGGTTTTGATGAGAACACGTGTTGCGACATCCATCGTTGATCATACCTCAAACTTCATTTGCTAGCCTTGTGGGAACATTGGCCCCACCATCCAACAGTAACATGTGGGCATCGCCCGCTAGCCCGTGTGTTTAAAATAATATGAAATAAACCAACACGGGCGCACGAGGAAAGGTCAAGATGTGGCCACATCTCTAAATTGCAACTGCTTATCTTCTTTGAATGGCGCCAACCATCTTCACCAAGGAAACCGGTCCTACCAACATACCATATATGTGGCTGAAGCCTGTCAGCCCATTTGAATAAAATAAGAAGCAATAAATTGACATGCGTGCATGGGGAATGACTGGGATCAACTCCTAACAATTGAATGACCAGCGTTAAATCCTATTTTTGCACATGCTACAAAAGTTAGTTTTTAAAAGGGGCCACCCCTAGGCATACGAGAACTTGACCCATATAGGATGATGACTTTAAAGATTTATAAAATTAAGCCTTCAACCATAGGAAACCTTAATATTGAAAAGGATCAAGGTGAACGACAGATCTACGATCAGTGGGCGGGTAAAAACAACAACCTCAATGGCATAGGTGACAACTTAAGTGATGAGGTACCGGGAAAACAGGTCAGTGAAAAAATAAAATGACCAAGCATTTTTTAGATCTTTGTAGGCCAATTCTAAAGGGTTTTAATTCATGATACCCTAAAACATTAATGAGGAATACATGCCAAAGCAAGACATAAGGGTCTGAGCCAAATTTTGCACAATTACACACTGAAACAAAGAGTTTTTTGAGGGGTTCCATCAACATCCATTAAATATTTTTTATGATCATCCTCATATCCCCCCAATTCACCACTCCCCTTAACCCCATTACAATGAAATAACATTTCAACATCTACCATTTTAGGTTCACCAATAATTGTGTTAGTTGTATCTTGTTGCAACTCTTCATTTAAATTTGGTCATACTTTTCCCATAAAATAATTTTTCTCCTCGAATTCCAAGTTTTCCTTGAACCCCCCTCTTGGTTGATCCAAAATTTCACTTTTCTCTTCAAGCTCAAATCTATTATTTGCTAGAAGAGATAAAGCTACTACTTCAAACACTCCTTTGTATCATTTAAAGAGTGTTTTCATCCCTTCATGCTAAATCTTACAACTATTATTTCTATTGTCACATCACTACTATAATATATCAATTTTTTTTGTACTTTCCAATTTGTTAGTAGATCCACCATCAACAATCACTCTACACACCTTATGCTTACATTTGTATATTTTTTAGAAGAAAAATTTCCTCTTCTAATTAACTTCAGGGGTTTCTTTCCTTAAAGATATTAAGGTTATTCTCAATATCAAGTTCTCTCTTAACTAAAATTTTACTTCTTCTAACCAACCTGTTTTTCTTGTGGTTGGGCTACTATCACCCTTTTTGGGGTTTGAAGGTATTTCATGGATTTATGTGCTTCATCACAAATAAAAAGCTTTAAGGGCTTCCGATCTCTAGAAGGTGATCATATTCCTTTTCTATCTAAAAAGCATCCCCTTCCTTTATAGTCGACCTCCCTAGTCTTTTGTTCTTCTAACTCTTCACTCATGATAAGTTCTTGAGAAACCTCGTTCCCTTTATTTTTCTTTTCTACTTAGTTTCTTATTTTCCTTTAATTTGTATAGTTTTAAGCCTCATCTATAGTAATAAATTTCACCAATGAGAGCTCATCTTGAAGTTGAAACTTTAATCCATTCACATACTAGGTTGATGCATTTTATTCACTCTTTTGTATATCAGTTTGAATTTGAAGCCTCATAAACTGTTTAGTATAAGCTTGTATTGACTTGCCCATTTGTTTTCAATTCAAAAATTCTTTAAATATTTTATTTTGTCATATATACACAAGAATCAAGCTTTTAGATGTTTCAACATCTTAGGCCAAAGTTTGCTTTTATGTTTTCCTTGTCTTCTTGTCAAACTACATATTTTCCCACCAGAGGACTACATATGACTTGAAGTTGGAGGCATCAAATTTTACTCTTTTTGGATCATCTTCATCCATTTCTTCCATCTAAATGTGCTCTTCGAGCTCCTAGATCCAATCTAGGAATATATCATTATTGAGCTCACCTTTAAAATCTAAAGTATCTACCTTTACCTTGGAACTTGTGTAGTCAATATTTCAATAAGCATCTCTAGATGGTCAAGATTCCCACTAGCATTTACTAGTTTCTCTCGTTCTTCTTCAAAATCATCCAATTATAATGTAGCCTGAAGGGCCTCTAGCCTTCTAAACACTTCCCCAATGTTTCTTTGAGGACCTCCATTCCTATTGCCTCTTCTTCTCTAGCTCACATGGACACCCGTTTGGGCCATTGCAAATTTTTTAATATGAAAATTAATGCAAATTAAACCACTTTTTTGACAAGAACATCTCAGTAATAATGTTTAGTTCCTCTCAATAATCTCCATGATAATAATATACTTCTAGAAGACAGGAAAAACATAATTTAAAAAAAAAACAAAACTAATATATATGCCCACCAATAAAAAACCCAGACTCACCAAATCAGAATGTAAATGTGAAAGCGAAAAAAACACAAACTCTATTAACTTATCCTTCATCAAACAAAAATTGAATTGTAAATAAGAACAAAATCCTCTCCACCAAAGGGACCAACAGCCAAAATAATAACCTAATACTAACACAAAAACTCTTAAATAAACAGACAATTAAAAAAAAAAAACCGCAAAAATAGGAACTCCGAGAATCAGCAGTTGGACCCCACAACCCATGAACAGCTACATAGTAGCAAAATGGACGGGAAGTGGGAATCTACAAGTAAACTGTACGTTCATATCAAATAGTTTCTAATAGAGAAGAAGCTATAAAGAAATACTATGGATGGATTCAGCCATCATTCATAATAAACTATTAATATGCACAACTCCCTCTTGATGATTGATACAGGAAGGAGAAGAAAGCGAAGCATAGGAAAGTAAATTTGACCATTACAGCCATATAGACAAGATTACAGAAATACAA
Source organism: Sequoia sempervirens (assembly GCA_007258455.2). Lineage (NCBI taxonomy): Eukaryota > Viridiplantae > Streptophyta > Pinopsida > Cupressales > Cupressaceae > Sequoia > Sequoia sempervirens. The sequence continues at coordinate 3,288 of VDFB02311704.1, read as the reverse complement.
CACACAAAACATTGAAATACACTGTCGAAAGTAGAGGTTTCAGAATAGATTACGAGATCTCGAAAAAGTGCAAAACTAGTCACCGGCATAATTCGTCACCATGAAAAATGCCCGTGTATATTTTTAACTTGAGAAATCAATAAATATTTCCGCAGCTTCTGGACATGGAAGAATCTTTTAAAAAAAGGAATCGAAAATAGCACTAGTGCGCTTATATCAAATAGTTCGGAAGAGAGAAGCAGTTATAAAGAAATGATATAGATGGGTTCAGCCTTCATTCACAAACTATTAATATGCCGAACTCTCTCTTGTGACATCTACAGAAAGGAGGAGAAAATGAAGCATGACAACAGATGTACAACATCAATCAATTCGCTAATTGTTGAAGAACAATCTGTAATCTTGTTCATATGCGTGACCAAGCTGAACCAAAGAAATTGTTCCTTGCTTCTATGACAAAATTCCTCCTCCACCCACTTCAAATTGGTTACTGGTGTGCTCCCTAAATGTTCATGGTCTCTCATTATAGACTTCTCAAGTAAAAGTAAAGGTAAAAGTAGGCTTGGAATTTCAGGCGAATAATTAGTTTGTACATGTGGTTGGCAAGGTGAAGCGATTCTATATTACATATGGATTTTCATGGGAGCTGAAACATAGGTCATTTATTCCACGTGTACACTGAATATGCTGATCAGAGGGAGGCTCGTGGTGTCCGCTTTTCTTCTAAGTTCTAGTTTAGATTAAATTTGAAACATGGGACATGCGTATTTACACAAAGTTTTGACAGATTGCTCTATTCAAATTTTTATATTGATTGGTGTCTCTGTATTCTCTATTTGTCGTATTCTTACTATGTATATGTCTCTATATATGGGGTATAGCAGAGATTTGTTAGGACTTTTTTTTGGAATATAACATTTCAACAACAGTTTAACCTAACTGTATGTATCATCAACATGTTAATAGAGTAGTAGATGTGTCTAGTCTTTCCTAATGTCAATAGTCCAGTTACATGTCAATAATTTTTAGTTTGCTGTCAAATTACTTATCATGATTATAGGGAGTTGTTGAAATAAGATACATCTATAAATTTGTAAACTCTATTCATGAATAATGAGCAATGAGTGTTTTGTTTATTGTTTCAATTTTTAATATGGTATCAAAGTTGGGAGGTCTTGTTGCTGCTGCTCTGGTGAAGTTTGTTGCTGCTGAGTTGTAAGAACTAAGAAAATATCAACCATTATTGGAGAACCACCAGATGATAGTGATGATGACTTCATTGAAGATGAAGTAGTTGTGCTATTTTGAAGAGGCCAGCACATTGAAGAAAAAGAAGATGCAGTAGAGGATAGATAGATGCTCAATAGTTTAAGATAATTGTGGATCAGAGAACTATACCTCATTGGGGTTATGAGACATACATGTGAGAATTGATGTCCAATAGTTTAGGAAGTTCATCATCATACCTTTACGAGGGTGATGAGACATTTCATGTGAAAATGGTGTCCAATGATGTTGGGAATTTGGATTACAACTAGGTGACTATGTGTGGGAGCAACTTGAAGAATTCTTACTAGTTTGGGAATTGTTTACAAAGAACAAATTCTACATAATGTATTTCCTTTTATTTTTATGTTGTAGTATTACGAGGGGGCGTTGGAATATAACACTTCAACAGCAGTTTAACATAACTGTATGTGTCATCAACATGTCAATAAAGAGCAATAGATGTGTCTAGTCTTCCCTAATTTGTTGTCATTAAATGTTGAATTAAGTATCAAAAGTCCAGTTACATGTCAATAATTTTAGTTTGCTGTCAAATTGATTACCATAATTATAAGGAATTGTTGAAATCTATTACATCTATAAATTTGTAAACTCTACTCATAAATAATGAGCAGTGAGTGTTTTATTTGTTGTTGCAATTTTTAATACTTTTGCATACAATTCTAACTGTTCTTTCACTTGGCTTGCTCCTGCTCTTTGAAGAAAAGCTAAAGAGGAGAAAGAACTAAGGGAACAATAAAGTCGAGCAAATTACTTTAAACACATATATCTATACTGAATAATACACTTCACATAGCTAAATCATACTATGTCTGCATTATTTAAAATTATTAGTGTGAATACAACATTGGTATTTGGAACTTGCTGATATAGATTACTAAAAACTTATCGACAAGCTGTTTCTGAGTCTGTTTAGCTTTTATGTCTGCGCCAATCAAAATGTAACACTTGTATCTATAATACTATAGAGTTTTTGTTTTGTTAAAAGCTAAGTTTCAATATACTGGAGCAATTAGAATTCAAACTTCATACGGCTTTGCAATTTAACATTTTCTTTCTTGCTTCAACTGCAATCAAACAATGAAATGCCTCTCCACTGAAGGCAATGAAGGATTTAAAACTCTTTGAAACATGAAGGAACGAAACAATGTTGTGGTCATAAAATGTTGTACTCTTAAGGTTAGATTTGTTTCCTATTACCCTGACATTACTGTCTCTTCTCAATCACTTTCACAAGTAAAGTAGCAGAGAAGTAAGAACACATAATAGATGGCAAGAGGCTGACGAGGGTTCTTAGTGAGAATGATAGGAACACAGAGAAACAAACAGATTTCATGGCTGCAAAATGGAGCAGATTGATGTCGTGGTCATTGTACTCAATTTATAAGAAAAATATATTATTAATTTACAGTATATATTGCATAGCAGTTGTTAAAGTATTTAAGATGGATGATGAGGTGAGCGGTGGCAGACGGCTGTGTCGGAAATGGTCTGTCCCGACAGATCTTTAATTAATTTATTCTAACACTTAGTACCGCTGTGTGCTTAAAGCATCATTCATATTTCATTAATGTCTTTATAAAAGCAGTAACTTAGATATGCTAAGGCTTTCTAAATATATGACTGAAGGCTTTCGAAATATGATGTAACAATAACTCCGATATAATTCTTCAGTTGATTCGCCTTTTTAGCTACAAGACAAAACCTAAATATCTTGTTAAAGAAATAATTCCTGTTGCGCTTTAGATACGGACAAACTGAAACTGTATTTACAAGGTCGGATCTGTAGAATGTAAACTTGATTTGTAGTTTTGTTAAAAAAATTCCTTTATTTTGATTGGAAATATGATAAATATTTCTTTGATGTTGGAGGTTTCTTCATTCGCGGAAGATGATCAGTGATTAACTGTCATCCACAGTACACTTCCTTAGTTACATTTGGATGTATGTATGCTGTATTCCAGTTCCATGTTCCCAGATGTTACTTTCTAAATGGTAAAT
>VDFB02311701.1:0-11641 GCA_007258455.2 Sequoia sempervirens | reverse complement strand
AAGTATGTTGAATAATAACAATCGCCATGTGGTAAACGAGGCTTGCTCAGCTCTCTTATCATTGGTTTGCGATACTTCTTTGGCAATGTTGAAAGCTGATATGATGCAATCCATTGAATCGGTTTTTGAAGTTAGTTGTTCTAGAAGAACTCATTTCGATGTTACATGTTGTGGTGAATATGGCAGTTTCTTTTGGCTTCTAAAATGCTAACTAAGGAAGTTGTGAAATCCATGAAGCAATGTTGCAAAATAGATTGAATTGTTTAGGCATAGTTATTCAGCTAGAGCCAATAGATAAATCTCCATTTTTGGGAGATATTAAACCTAGTTTGCATCATCTTAAACACCTTGGAATCAGCAAACTCACTATGGCATCTATTCTTGTTTTGGCTATGAATCAACTTCCAGATGAAGCTATTGCACTTGCTATGACATCACATTTTGAAAGGGAGCTTCAGATAACATCGTGGAATTTGAGTTAAAATTTCGTTGCCACCACTTTGCAAGGTCATAAATATATTGAACTTTTAGAGATTACAAGAAGTGGAGATCCGTAAGGTCGGGACCTTGGCTTTAGCTATATCCGAGTTGCACCAAAGCCACCAATATCAAGTGCTTTGGTTAAGAAAAAGGGGCAGCTGCCACACGTGGTGGTTCTTTTGTTACTGGTACTGACAATGATCTCAAAAAACTTAGCATGGATGCAGCTCATGAGGTGCTACTCAAGTTTAATGTTGATGAGGATTAATTTGACAAAATGACTAGGTGGTATTGCATTGCTATAGTTAGAAAACCTTCAAGTGAACAAGCTGCATCAAGAGAAAAAGTTGAAGAACAAACAGGAGTTATAAGAACCAATTGTATTGATTGTCTAGATTGCACTAACGTTACACAGAGTATGCTGGGAAAGAAATCTCTGGAAACCCAATTTCACCAGATTGAAATATTGGAACAAATTACTTTACATGATGCCTTAACAACTTTTCTCCCGTCTTAATAAAGTTTATACATGTAATTTTTTTAATTCAACTTTAATGAATTAAGCAATTCATCTACGGGAAAATAAGAGATATACATTTTATTTTTGTGATTGATTTTAAAGAGGCAGTTACGAGAAATTGAAGAGCCTCCGGGAGTTATTTATTGTAAAGCTTTTCAAAAAGGGGATTATTCAGTGTTGGGAGAGGGGAGAAGAGCAGTGATTTATTCTTTTCAAGTATGATCTTTTGTAGAGAGACATACGGGTCTGTGAGCCCATTGTTTGCATTAGAGAAATGAAGGAGATATTTTAAATCTGCGTTTATCTATATTTCCTTTGGATCATAAATTTCCTATGTGTTCTTTGTAGTTATTCTTTGATGTCTTTTTTGTTATATCAGATTATGCATGTGTTATTACAAAATATTTGAGTTCTAATTAACTCATATATCGAAAAGGAATTATTGTTCATTCTCTTGGTTATCATTCGTGGGTACGGAGTAGATGATCTGTGTGTCATTTATTTTTGCTCCCTTTATTTTGAGTTTTACCATCGCATTTGTGTCATGGCTATGCATAGATGTTAGCTTTTCCTTTCCCGCTTTCTAGTCAAAAGCATACCCCTAGAAAATCAAATTACATAATAAGAGGGAGTTGTACCTCATTAAAATTTAGAGGGAAGTTAATTCATAACTTACCCAATTGTTGGTTACATATTTGTCTTCATTTCTAGGTACCATTGAGTCATTATGTTTAATTATTTGAGGAGACAAATCTGTTAACTAATAGATTTTTGGCGACTCCGCTGGGGAAATAATCGAAGTTCTAGTATTTTCTTTTTGTCAAGGAACAAAAAGATTGGTGTTCCTTATTCTCCAAAAATTTAAAGTACCTCCTGAAGAGCACAAAAAATTTACTGAGGGTGGGTAGGGGGGGGGGAGGCGGAGGGGCGGAGGGGGTGAATCAGTAAATCTATACTAACTTTTTCACCTTTTAACTTTCTACACAAACTTAAACTTTCATCAACATCAACTTAATGATATGAACCAATTTACACAAGTTGATACAACTTTATTGAACTAAATTTTTTCAAATGAAAGTAGGCACCAACCTACTTGATTTACAAGTGAGATGATTTAGTAGGCTACAACCTACAAGGGACACCCAAACCTCTTTAACTATTTAGTAGGCACCAACCTACAAGGAGCACCAACCCCTAATGCAAGACACCAACCTTGACTTGATGGTTGCAAGATGATGCCTTCAATCTGACCTGCACTATCCCAATCCTCCAATCTGCCTTTGGTGATGAATGATCTCACACTTAGCCCACACAAGGAGATGGGACTTTAGATTTAGAATACTCACTTGCACAACCACACCACCAATATTATTTGGAAATCACATACGTATATTATTCAATGGTCTCACGCCTTTTCATGGAAGATCACATTTGAATTTGCATCTTTTTGATCTGCCCCTTCAAAACAATTGTTTGCTTTTGTCTTCTCTTTATTATTGTTAATTAAATGCGAGATAATAGCCATACATTGATTCAGCCTCCAACCAATTTCAAAGACCTTTCTTTGATTACTTTTCACATAATTATTGCTTTTAGTAATGACGTCTTATGTTTTTAAAGCACCTCTTAAAGATGTCTCTTTTTTCGTATTTTCTAGGCAGCGATAAATATGTATTTAATTTTAATTTTTAATTGGAATTAGAGAGCAATCGCACCTCTACAGATGTTCATTTCTACGTCTTTTCAGATTTTCAAAATATTATTGAGGAAGATAAACACGTCTGCAATGATTACATCCTTTAAGGAAGACGCGTCCCTTTGAGCCTTGTATTAGCAAGTTCACAAATTATTCAACATGTCTTTTGGAGAAAATTCCATCGTTTTGAATCTCGATTAATCACAAACTAAACACAATCTTTTATAATCACCAATTTGCATTCTCTTTACATCGTACTAACAAATCACCCTTTTATTGAATGAGTGAGATTTGAATTCATAACAAAACTGTATTTGTCTTAAGACTCAATGCTTAGTTGCTTCAGACAAACATGTCTACACTGCATTCGATTTGACTTTCAGATTTATTTCAATCTGCCTCTTAGCTTTGATCTCCAGATTTTGTCTATACTCGTTCTTCAGATTTATTCGATCTTGCTCCAAAGAGATTTGTTGTCTACACCCGAACTTCAAATCTGAAACATATATCATGTTCCTTATAATTTGCTTTGACAGAAATATATCATGTCAGCCGTATAAAACAAATCTGGAACTTTTCAAATTATAACCTTCATCCGACTCATCATACTTATATATCTGTTTCTTACGCAACATCTTACACAATATACAATATACTCTTCACAAAAAAAATTTCAACACACTATATCATCAACTCACACTGCGTAGGTTTCTATAAGTCAGATATACCTTTCACCATGCCTGTTTTGGATAACAAGGTTACTTCTTACATCCATCTCCAAAACAACAATTCTTTACACTCCTGTCTCATGCCATTGAGAAGGCCACAACTTTCTATTGGCTTCTCAAACCTCAAGTTTATGTAGTATAGAATGCTCTACAACTTCTTTTTTTTCATCATTGTATGTAACATCTGACAAGTATTATTTTTCCAGTTAAAATGGGACATTACAACCTCAATACTAATGACAAACTTCTAATCAACCTTGTCCATACATTTGACATCAATGACAACATTTCCAACACCTCCTTTTGAATGGAGGTTGGCGACTGTAAAATTTATTTATCTGCTACTGTTTTCATACTTGCATCATGGCACTGTCTTCATCTCAGCCATGGAGAAATTGCTTTGGACCATTGGCCTTGCCTCAATATATAGTTTTGCTTGAAGGGTCTAGAAAGCATTTTTCCAAATTCACTAGAGAGAATTTGCAAGATCCTGACAATCATATTCAGGCATTCATTGTTGCATGTGGAATTTTGGGAGTCCAAGAAGAAGATGTGTTCGTACGATAGTTTGTTGAAAGCCTCATTGGACATGCTGCAGAATGGTTCTAGAAAATGGAAAATAGGTGCATAACCAACTGGGACAGCTTGAAAGGAAGATTTCTTGGCAGATTTAAATCTGTGTTTGATGTTGGTTCTTTGTTATGCCAATTTTTCCAAATTAAGAAAGGAGAACCAATCAAAGACTTCATAGACAAGATTTTGAAGCAGATTGAAGCAGATCCCTCAATCCAATCAACCACGTATGCAAACCCAGTTTCATATTTTGATTTTTGCATTGCATCATGAGGTCCAATTTATTTTGAAGCAAGATAAAGTGTGTGATCTTGAGCAAGCACAACAAGAGGTTGTTAATATTGAGGATGAGTTTATTTTATTTGGGTTGTGGAAGAAGAATCATGTTGAAGAATATGCATGAGATTGTATGACACAAAAGTACAAAACTTGGAGTTTTCAGCGTATGCATTCATCGAATCTCCTATGTCCTCCATTGGAATGTTCCAATCTCATCATTTTTGATCGGGAGCATTTTCATAACGATAAAGTAAGCGACCTTGGAATTAAATTTTATAGTTCTAAAATATATAACTTCAGCTATGAAGCGAACAAAGATGATTCTGACACTTCAAGTGATGAAGAAGATTACTCTCCTCACATACAATTAGTAAGTACGAAATCTTCCACTTCGGCTGCAACAAATACTGGACAATCATTTACTGATATGGTTAATTGGGAGCCAAACGGAAATAAACAATTGTTGATGCCTCTATGTGCTCCAGAAATTGAAGCTTTCACATTTGAGAGTATTGATACAGGCTTAGCAGATGATTTGATCAACACAAATGTAGAAGATCGACTTGCAGAAAAATAATGTACAAATGATTTATCGGGTGATTTTTCTCAAATTCATATGCAGCCTAAGTTTGAACAAGAAAGTGAGGAAATGATACATCAAGAAAAAAACCATACAATTTTCATTCGTAAGTGATGTCTGGAGACTTCAGATGATGATTTTCTTTGAGGAGAGATAAGTGATCTTTGAAGAAGAAAGCTCCATTGAGAAATTCAAAGATTCAACAACCGTTGAACAACCTTTCACTGCCATGGATACAAATGAGATAGCCACAAGTGAACCCTCATTGCTTTCTTCTTTTCATCCAACAATGAAGGCCTTCACTTTTGAGAATATTGATGAACATGTGATATGTTGTGCAGCTGACAATGGTGAAATTAAAAATGAACTCCAAAAGGAAGAAGGTAAATCAGCAAACATCCATTCTTCATCATGCATCAATCTGACTATGAAACATTCTAGTTTGTTAATGAAGTTTATGAAGACAAGGCAGTAGATGAGGAGGTAATAAATCATCCCATTCTTGAGTCTTTTCATTTTGAAGAAAATATTATATAGGATTAAAGTTATTCAAGCCAATTGTTTGAGTCAATATGTGGGATGGATAAAAATGGAGAAGAAATTGAGATGGGTGAATCAAGGGTTGAGTCTGATAAGTTTGTTGATGCATACATTGCAAGTTGGGGTTTGAAATTTTTTAAGAATGCTGTATTAGATGCAAGCATTTCCACATGTAGCACCCAAGGGGTATTTCTATCTCATGGTTTCCATGAGGGATGTCCAATTCGGGGGCTGATTTCTTCTTGCTCAAAAAATCAAGTGCAGAATGATGTTATGTCCAATGTTGGAAAGACAGATTCTAGTGATCCTATGAAAGGCAGTGCTGATGTGAATCAATTGGTTGTAGAGGTATACAATGCAGAGTGGCTTTTTGAGCAATGCATTCTATTCAAAGAGTTTCTACAATGTGTTACTCTTAGCTCTCTTATTGCAGCAATTGCAAGTTGGCAGTTGGTTGTGCACGTGCTTCTCATTCACTGACCTTTATTTCGTATAGGCATTTATTTTTCTCAGCTTGTCAATGGCTTTGCATGATCATCTTGGGACTACCTAAGGTAGGGTTTCCTACCTTGTACATAGGTTAAGTAGGGGTTTTCGTTTTCCCGTTTTTGGATCCCTATCCCTTTTTGTTGTGTCTTGTTTTGGTTTCCCTCCTAGTTTGCATCGAGTCCCTCTCTGCCAGTCATGCTATGTTATTTTATGACTCTGGAGCTCAATGGATTTTAAGCACTGATCTATACTCGAGATTTTGGATTCCCTACTTCATCCTTCACAGTCCTTGTTCGTAGACAGAGCCAATTGTTGTCCACATTTTAAACCTAGCCAATCTTGAACTTTCCTAATTTTCCACATCCTATTGGTTGCCATCATGAATGCAAGCCCGCTCAAAATAGTTCCCAGCACACCCTGAGTAGTCCAGTCCTCCAAATCACAAAAACAATTAATTTCAAAAATCCATAATAGTCAATGCAAAATCCTTTTAGAGGGTTAATCTTAGCATCATTTCACCTTATGTGGCCCATTTTCATGCAAGAATACCTTACCATTTGGGAAATTTTAAAACTTCAATTTTTCATAAAGTGGGTTATGGAAAGAGCCAAAATATCAATTTTGAGTGTCGGGAGTAAAAATAATTTATGGGTTATACTTTGGAGTCACTATGCATCATGTACTCAAAATTTCGTACAAAGATATAAATCCAATCAAGAGTTATGAGATTTTTCATTTTTTGCCACTCGTCATATCTTGAAATTAATTTTTTCCTTTAAAAGTTATAAAATCCTTCCAAATTTTAGATTCAAAATTCGCAAGCATTTTGAAAGTTCATGAAGTTATGTTTTAAGTGTCAGAATCTAATTAAGGTTGTGCCAACCTTGTCGCAGCCCAACAAGGTTGTCACAACCATCAATTTTCCCGACAACCTTTGCAAAATAAAAGAAATGAAGGGATAAATAGATACGTCAGAGTTAGCATGAGGTTTTAAAATCCCCATTAGTTCTCGCAACAGTTGCCAAAGCTATTTAATAAGCCAACACACTATTTGTGTTGGGTGAAACAAAAGCAAAGTGAAGTTTTGAGTTGTCGGCTTTTGTTTGGGTTTCAAAACTTGCTTTGGAGGCCATGTGATGTTCCAGAACTACTCTATTTTTTTGACAATCAAATAGATATCACCATAATAGCGTTCCTTATGGTCTATTGAATGCACGAAACATGAAGTGACATAGCAAAAGTAAACAGGTTGCAGCTACAGCCAACCCCATAAACAATAATCCCAAATATGAACTGATTAATCAATTTATCTATCTATCTATATGTCCATCTATTTATTTATCTATCCATGTCCCTAAAGGCCTATCTATAGCAGGGAAACTTTTATTGCAGAAAACATCATAATATTTAGATCAATAAAGCATAGCATCATTAATATTTGAATCAACAAATCATAGCATATTCCTTATAGCAAATCACATTGTGAATTCATTAGAAAGGCTTGCAAATGACAATCTCAAGGTTGGTCGTCCTTGTATTGCAAGGGCATGGAAGGTGGGTCGCACTTCCATCCCTCAATCCACCTTGGAGGTTGGTCGTCCTCTTTCATCAAGCCCAAGGGCATGGAAGGTTGGTCATCCATTCCACCTCCTGATCCACGAGCATGGAAGCTTGGTTGTCCATTCCATCTTTGGGTGGCATACATGATAAGAGCATGAAGGTTGGTTGTCCTTTCACCTCTCATGAACTTGGAAGGTTGGTTGTCTTTCCTATTTGCAAGACACTTCCACAAATTCAAAACTGATTTCTCAAGGAATTTGCTAGATTATGTCTAAATAAATCTCTTGATGAAATGATAAATTTATTCTTAGACTGCTGCCACCAATTATATTTCTAAATATTATTAATTGATGTTCTCAATTTCTATTCCAAATTTATGTCTTCGATTTATTTTCTTATTTCTTCTTTTTCCTGCTTGATTGATATCTTGAATGGATGCCCCCCAAATGATTTGCTCACTCTTTTTTATATCCTTAAATGAGAGGGAGTCACATCTCTTCATTGAGACTTTTACTTTTGCAAGGGATACATCCCTTCATAACTTAAGCGCTGCCTTAAAACCTTTTTATTACTAATTATATGCTCTTTTTAGAATCCCCCTGCCCATGCCATTCTTCTTGTTTAACATTGAATTCTCAAAGAGTTGTACACCTTGATAATGAAGCGCTCCTTTTTTTAGACTCTTATTTTATATTATTATTTTGTCTTTTGTGGGATCAATGCTACTAATCTTCCTTTTTTAATCTTAATCGACCATGTTTAGAATTGTTGTGAGTATTATTAAGACTATGATTTACTTTGTCATAATGTTGCAATTCCCTTCTTTGGTGGAGGCATGACAATGAGGAGGACATCTTGGTGGTTCAAGAGATTGGTGGGAAAGGGGTGAGGATGAAGGGCTCAACTTGACTCCTTAACCAGCCTACAATAGTTGGAAGAGGTTTGTTGTAGTGCCCTTCCCATTTGCATCTTGTTGATGTGAGATCGATGTTTTAGCTCCATTGTTTCCTTGTGATTGTTGTGGTGATTATTTTATGGCTTTGAATGGTGTGTATGAACCAATGTTCGAGATGAGATTCCTCAACATGTCCGTTGTTGGCATTTTGTACATTTACATGTTTGTTTATTATTATGCTTCAGTTTAGTGATATGCATTATTTATGTTGTTATTAAATGTAATCCTAATTATTGATGTTATGAAGAAATGATTTATATGATAGATGTATAGATGTTATTTTATGCATACGCTATTGGACCCCATCGGGATGATTATGTTGTGCTTCGGCTGTATATACATTGAGTAGGTACCCTTGACATGCGTTGAATGGTTACAAGTACAGGGTTATTTCTCCACCCGGCTACACAGGTCTAAGTTATTTCCCCAACACTAGTTAATTCGGAGATGTCACATTGGGCCTCCCTATCCATTCATTGGTCATACTCGAATCGAGTATGGTATGTGTCATATTTGACCTTATGTGAACCCGGATCCGCTTTAGGAGTTATTCAGGAATCCCTGTGTTGTGAATGATCAATGAATGTCTGATTTAATTAATGGTTTAGATTCCGTATTTTTCTATAAATGAAATATTAGGAATTTAAATGATTCTTATATTTATTATTAAAATATTCTTTGAATTTCAGGAAAGGGGAAAATAGAATGGAAGTAGAAATGAAATTAATCCATTGTTAAATTTAATTACGAAATTCAGTGAGTTGGGATTTGTGGGTTATGTTTGATTTAAATATCCTGTTTGAATTTTGATTTCTGTAAATTAAATGAATATATGCTTATATGGATTTAAATCATAAATTTATATGATATATGTGTAGAAGAGGGGGATTCGCTACTCATGAGTTCTCTTCATTCAGAGAGCCTCACGGGGCGAACTACCCTAAACTACCTCAAGGAACAGCGCAGAAGTTCGAGAATCGGAAAGAGAAAGTCATAGAGATTCTCTGGACAAACGGACAAGCTCTCGGCCAAAGGACGTCAGCGCAAAATATGGACGACAGCGCGGCACGCCGACGTCCCAGAGGCGCGCTGGCATCTTGTACAAACCAAAAAGCAAGAATGTCACACAAAATGACAAAGTGGCTACTTCTCCGATTATTGGGAATTTACAGAATGTGATAAAGTAATAGAAAATGATAGAAATGAAATGAAGTAGATGACAAATAGAACAAGGAGAAGAAAGGGAAGGAGATACTCACAACCGCGTGAGTGATGAAGCCTCCACCAAATGAATGTCTTCAAATCCTATGTCTGTAAGATCTGGAGAAAGTGTTGGGGCTGTATAGGGGTTTGCCTCAATCAGACCCCTCTTTTGGTGTTCCCACCTCCATGGATAGCCAAGAAGATAGAGAGAAAGAGAGAAATGAACAAAGCGCGTGGTGAAAGCAAAACCTGCTCATGAGTAGAACCCGCACCACCAAGTAAGAGTGATAAAAGCAAACCCCGCTCGAGGAGAAGAACCCATATCACAAAAGAGGTGATAAAAGCAATCCCCACTCAAGGAGAACCAATATCATGAAGTATAGATGCAATAGGAAGGGGATTGGAATCTCAGGATGCTCACAAGCATAAGGCAAGGGATATGGAGCTGCAAGAGCTAAGAGAGCTTGAAGCTGCTACAACAAGTTGTATGAAGCTGTGTAAGCAATTGATGGAGTGAGGCTAAAAGTTAGAATGAAGCTAGAGAAGTGCTAGCAAGACTTGGGAGAAGTTAGAAGATGCAAATGGGGAGAAAAGACTACTTTTAAGGAGGGAAAAGAAGCTTCTTCAACCGTTACAAAGCGTCTCGGGCCGTTACCATCGACAAAAGGTAAGGACAAGCGGCAAGCATGCTTGGGGACAACTGTTTGAGCATTGAAACATCGCAGGCCGCTAGCGCGGCGCGCGAACGTCCACATGGCATGCTAATGTCTGCTACAAAACAACAAGAACGGGAAAAGCACCAAGTCTGACGGGAAGTTGACACGCAAGGGTAGTTGCTGAAAAGGGGTGTTGGAGCATCCTGAGAGGGAAAAGGGCTAATGCAAGGGCTAAAATGAACCTACTCAAGATGCTAAGGGAGTGGACGCTAAAGCAGATGCAAGAATGTACGTGAAATTGCGAGGGGTGCAATTTTACGACTATACAATATGTTATTCAAGAATGAATTTAAATGTGTATTGGGATTTTGGGGAAAATGAAAGGGATTAAAAATTTAGAAATGCAAACAAGAAGGGCCCAAGGTGATGGAACATGAGCCAAACGCACAAAAAGAGGAAGTTGTAGAAGTGATTGAGTCTCTCGAAGACGCTAAAGTGGAGCCTGAAGTGGAGAAGATTTCAGCTATGCGAGGGGGTCAAGGAAGATATGATGATAACAAAGCAAAAAGGATTAGAGTTTCAAGTTGACCAACAGGAGGACACCTCTATGACAAAAGATAGCATTGTCCAAGTTGCACCTGCCCAAACCCAAGCATTGCAGGTCTATCAAGGAGATCCCGTGATTATGCACTTTGATTACAGGGAGGAGGGCCAAGAAACTTTTACACTCACTTGTTCCAAGATTGATTAGATCATTGATGGAGTTTGGATGAGAGATGTTTTTCTCGCCTCGAGGTTGCCTAGTAGTATTCTTCAATAGAGCATGCTAGAAGAAAATGTTGACATCGGAATTTGTACGATTGAAGAAGTGCCTCATGAGATGCTGCAGAAGGGCAATGATGCTTGCAATGGTTACATCAAAGTAGCCCAACAGAATGGCGGAGCAGTGACTTTCAGATTGATATGGGATCTTGGTATTCAAGTGTGAATTGCTTGAGGACAAGCAATTTTCGAGATGGAAGGACTGTCATGTCCCCATTTTGGGACCTAGTTCCAGTTGGCGGGGAAAAAAAGCATTGCTAAATGCTAATTCAAAATAATATTAAATAATAATAATATAATATTAAATAATTAATAAATAATAAATTTAAATTATTATAAAATAACATTTAAATTTAAATAAATCGTGTTCTTTTTGGTTGACTCATTTACAGGAGGCGCTAAAACAATATTGGAATTTCTTCTTTGTCTGGCCGACATGTTGCAGGCTTGTGTATTTATGCTGGGTCATTGGACGGAGAACATCATCATGGAACTATGTTGTGAATTCGGGTGCAAAGACGTAGTCTTCTGCTAGCTGCCTAGTGGGATGTAGCCCTCAC
>VDFB02311699.1:0-27911 GCA_007258455.2 Sequoia sempervirens | reverse complement strand
AGAATCTTTGACCTCTAAGGGATATTGGCCTCTATATAGGACTTTTATTGATGATCCATGTTGGGGTTAAATTTTTCAAGGTAAATACTTATTCTTTCTCCCAACCATCTTTTCCCACATAACCTTGCAAAAAAATTTAACAAAAAAGAATATTTATTTACCATTATTAGGACAAGCATTCGAGTGAATGTGCCACCTATTCATCCACCTACAATTTTTCTCCATCCATTTCTTCTTTCTTTCACCCAAGACATCTTTAAATACAACATTGGGCCAGCAATTTGTTTTTATCTACTCAAATTTTTGTAGATATCTTAAAAGATGCACCATATCAATTGCTTCAATAGGAATTGCACATGTTTCAGCTAGAGGAATCTTTTAGGAAATCAATGCTTTTATTTTGAATTTTCTTGTGATCAAGCACTTTTCAATTCTCTTTATTTGCGATCATTTGGTGTTCAAAGTACTACTAGCCCAAATTTCAAACCCATAAAGCACCACTAGAATTACTAATAGCCCAAATAGAATTTGAATAGTGTTCCAATCCCATGACTCTCCCTCTCTTCATTTATTTTGAAGAGTAAAAAGTGCTCTCCATCCACCCTAAGTTATTTTCCTTCTGCAAGTTTCCCAACTAAGCTTGTTGTTGAAGTCAATCCCAATTATTTATACTCCATTACTTCCTCTAAGATACTACCTTCAAAATAAAAATCAAACTACTTTTTTTCCTTTTATTGGAGAAGATCATGGTCTTTCTCTTTCTAATATTAACTTGCATACCCACATTTTTGTAAAAGTGCTCAAGCATAGCCAAATGTGCTTGCAACCCTTGGGTAGATCTAGCAATCAAAATATAATCATCAACATACAAGAGAAACCTAACAACATAATCTCCCAAGGGAGCACTATCCCCACCCTTCAAATTCAACCACTTCTCAAGTGTCAATATAAAGACCAAAGAGAGTTGGAGATAAAGGGCGGCCTTCATTAACCCTAATGTGGCTCCTAAAACTCTCTAAGGTACCCACATGAGTTCTAATTTTTACCCAAACAACTTCATAAATCCCATGGGAAACCACTCTAAATTTCTTTGGGATACCAATATCCTTCATTCTACACCATAATGTATGCCTAGGTATAATGTCAAAATCCTTCCTAAAATCAACAAAACAACAATAAGCTTCCTCTGTCTCATCCCATAATTTTTCAATGATATTCCTCAAATTGATACCATGATTGATTGTTGAGTATTTTCATCTAAAACACACTTTCCCTTTTGGTCTCTTTTTTCTTTTGCCCATTTTTTGTTTTATGTTCAACTATGCTACCAAACAACTTTGCAAATAGAGGATTGGTCATGATGGTATGATAATTCAAGGGATTGTTAACATCCCCACTCTTAAAGAGGGGTATGGTTGAACTTGTGATTCAATCTTTTGGGAACCCATGTTGGATGATGTTGAATATTTTCACAATGTGAGGAGTGGAGATTTTCATCCCCCATTTTAGATTTACAATTTGAAGCTCAACCATGTCCCTAACCTTTCCTACACCCAACTTCTTAATACCTTCCTTAACCTCTTGTGAAATGAAAATTTGTGTTGTTGTTTTTACCCTTGGAGGCACTTTAATCCATAAAACTTGCTCATACAATTGTTTTACATACTCAAACCATTGATTTGTTGCTATTCTTTGTTTTCTCTTTTCTTGATTGAAGTTCCCTTCAAAAAAACTTTGGGTTATACATCCCTAGGTATATCAATTCTTCCCTCCTAGTATTCATAAACACCCTTTTTTTTACTTTTTCAATTTGCTTGTATAACCTTGTGTTATCCTTTTCTTTACCTAGCTGCTTGCTAGCTTTCCTTGCAGGTTTACACTCATCATCAAACCAAGCATTTGTCAGGAACTAACTTTTCTTCTTCTTCTTTTTTCCTTTTGTAGCCCTCAAGTGCTACTTGAATTATTTTTGTTAGCTTGTGACTTTTTAGACCCTATGATTGTTTCCTTTCATTCTACATTAGCTTCCTTAAAGTTTCTTTAAAGAAATTGTAGTTTTATTGGGTTAAGAGAATTATTCCCTTTGTAGGAGGTTGATGAGTGGGTTGTTCTTGTATCATAAGTTGGTAATCTTTTGGCCAAGATAGCAAGATCCAAAGTAGATTATAACTAGATTTTTAATCACCTAAGAATCCTTCAATTACAACTTCGATTATATTGTCAATCAAGTTTTATGATCAAATAGCATAATCAACAATACTTGCTCCATTATAAATCTTTTATTTGAAATTTTCAAAGCTCTTCCATTTCCCACACCATTACAAATAACCAAGTAAAAATGTCACATAAGGCAAGTAACTCCTCACCAAAATGGTTGATATCTCCTTTATCTACTAAACACCTTGCCCATTGTTGATTTTCCTCTTCTATAAGCCATAGAGGATTGGTATCCTCCTTATTGTATAAGCTAATAGTATGTTTATTATGTTTCCATGCATTGCAGTCACCCACTAGAGGAAATTGTCCATGTTTTTGATACAGGAAAAAACAGGTTTTGAAGGACCTGAAACCCTTTACAAACAAGAACAAAGCTGCAAAAAGGACATCCAGCAGCTAGCCAAAATAACTAGCTCCCATACAAGACCCATCAAGATTTACGTTTAGAGCTACTCTTGTGGGAGTGGAGAGTCATGTCAAAAGAAGGCCAATTACCATGTTACAAGAAAGACAATATTTTTTTTTTAGAGTTGTCTAAGGCCAATTACCATCTAATCCATTTTTTTGTAAATTTTTGACCCCTAAGGGAAAAAATAACATGTTGCAATTTTGATGTGCCTATTATTCTCAAATATTTTAAACCATATGTACTAGTTATTTGGTTCTACTTTTCTCCAGTTGGATGTTCATGAGTTTCCGTGAGACATATTATGTCTACTAGTTATTCGAGTCTACTAGTTATTTGTATAGCCTTAAAAAGTAGGTGTCTTGCACCCATCATGCTCATGAGTTTCCATGAGACATATTATGTCTCTTCCAACAACAAAGGCCCTAACCCAAGTCCCCTTCTCCATCCAGGTAACCTCTATAGTTCCAACACACTATCTTTAATTGCTCTTGGTGGGCTTACTTGTTATTTTCCTTGGGACCAAAGGCTCAAATCAAAGTTTTTTTAATGATAGTAGGAAGATAAAGGCAATAACTATGAAATGCCATGAAATGAAGATGTATAACGAGGTTCAATAATTCCATTTGTTCAATGGAGTTGTAATTAAAGGAGAGACAATCAACAAGTGTTAGTCGTATATCTTTACTTTGTTGTCGGCCGTAGTCAGCCATGGTCGTAGTCGGCCAATTGTTAATAAAACTATAGATTAGTAAAGAATAATAATGTCATGTACTTTCGGGAAAGCATGTTCAGATTAATGTTAATGTTAATGTTGTTATGAAGCGTCGTGTCGGTTGGTTATCTAACCACCACCGAGCGTTATATGTAGTCGGATTGGGATAGTCGGGATATAGTCTTTTTGGTGCCGATGTTTATTGTCAGTCATTGCTGATACTCTTTTGTACATGATATTTCTGAGAATGAATAAAGTTTCTGGTGTTCAAATATGATATCTTTCAATTTACTGCTTTATCCTATGTTCTGCACATTACTAGTTTGCCAGTAGTACGTAAGAGTAGAATTACATTCCGTAGGCAAACATTTGGTGCCGTTGCCTGAATGGACTAGGGCATCATCTACCATGGCAGCGTAATGGGTCAGCCAGCGGAAGAACCTGTAAATGCTAATGAGGAACGAGAAGACTCATTGACAGAAGATTTGGTAAATCTGTGGAAAATATCGCTACATGACCACGTGCGTAGGGAATCCCTCATTCGGGAGATCCCTGAGGAAGTCATCTGGGATCGGCTGGAAGTGAATGACAAAGTGAACCACCTCCTGAATCGCATGCCCAGGTTACTGGCCCGCCATTTCATTATCCTGCAAGACTTGCGAGAAGAAGAAGATCGTGAGCGCCGACGGCAACAAATCGTACAACGTTGTGAAGACAGAACCAAACGTGAGGAGGAAGAACGAGATACTAGTCGGCGTCGTACTTCCGGCAACCATCAATGATCGCTTGAACAACTAATAAATGCCCATACGGCCGAATAAGGACAAGAATAGAGTACCTGACGGGCACGGGACTTCGGAAGAGCAAGTTCAGCGATCATTCAGGCTGCAAGAGCAAGAAAATCGGCGAAGACAACTAAGGCAAGCCAGTAAGGAATTGGATGAAGACTTAATTGAAATAAATCAGAGCATAAAAAGAACATATGAAAATTTAAAAAGAATAGACACATCCATTGAACGAGCGCACCACAGTTTGGTAGAAGGAAGGGATGAAGACCCCTTCAGCACTCCACACGCAGGAAAATATAACCTTTATGCAAATGAAGATTATTTGAATAACAGCATTAGATGATTTCGAGAGTTGTCCCTCTCGGACGACGACAACGAGTTAAGGAGGGGAAGGCCAGAGCTTAAGATCCCAGGGCAGAGAGAGCATCGACGGGATCTTGAGGAGACCCACGGTGTTGAGGACGCTGACGGAGGACGTGGAAGTGACTCGTACGTGGCCAAGGGTGTTGGTGACGCACAGGGACGTAGCGAGGAATCCACTAGTCTAATCGGGTCCAAAACACAAGGAGGTCAACCGGTAAAGATGGCTCATTCGGATCGGAAAAAGTTGCCGAAATTCATGGGGAATGGCTCTGAGGATCCCGTACGGCATTGCAAGACATGTGAGACAATCTGGATAGCCAGCAGGCAGGATGACCCCGATCAGTGGCTGAAGGAATTTCCAGCAACACTCACAGACAGTGCCATTGATTGGTACTCAGAATTGGACCAAGCACAGAGAGCCACATGGAGGCTCCTGAAGCAAAATTTTGAAGCGGAGTTCAAACTTCTAGGGGACGATAGTGAGATCGTCACAGAAATATATCATACCAAACAAGGAAAGCATGAGAACGTACGGACCTACAACAGGAGGTTGAAAGACTTAATAGGGAAGCTGGAGGCACAGCTGGCAGATGGTTTAAAGAAAAGATGGTTCATTGAAGGACTGATTCCCTCACTTCGGTGAAAAATGAAAGTAGTACTGCCATCCTCATACACCGAAGCATACAATCCGGCGATGGATATTGAAAGTGAGAATAGGGCTTCCTCGAAGGCGAAGAAGAGGGATGACGATGAGAGTGCCGAGGAAAGCAACGATGAATCGGCAACCGTACAAGCCCTTCGGCAAGATATGATGCGGATAATGAAAGAACTGAAGGCCGACAAGGATGGATGTAAAGAGGCCAATGAATTATGGTGTACGGACTGTAAAACGGAAGGTCACACAAAGGAAAGTTGCCCAAAAAAGTTATTCTGTGACATCTGCCAGGTTATGGGACACTCCGTCAAGGAGTGCCCATACAACTTAAAAACCAAAAGTTCGCAAGTATTCTTCACTCAAGGCGAACAATCAACCCCTCCAACCACGCCACCAAAGCCACAGAACAACAATGCATCCCCTGGAGGCTACCGCAACAATCGGAGAAATATGCCGAGAAGCAAAATTCAGTACGATAGCAAAGGACGATCGATGATCCAGTGCCAGAACTGCAATGAATGGGGTCACTTTGCCAGGGATTGTCAGAGCGGCCAAGGCAACGGGGGAAAACTATGCAAGTGGTGTGGACCGGGTGATCATGAAGACACCGACTGTCCGAAGCAAAAAGGAAGTATCAATATGCTGGAGGTAGCCGACGAGGAAGTCTTGACGATTACAAGGGCACAGTCAAAAAGGGAAAATTACCCAGACCCTCGTACGAAGAAAGAACGATTTCGGGAGGCCAAGACAAAAGTAGAAGCAGCAATGGCGAATGAAGGCAAGAACCCGAAAGCTACCAGTACGTTGCTACAGTCGGAGTTGGAGAAGAATATCGTACGGCAGGTGCTTCACACAATCGTACCCATTAAGGTAACTGATCTTTTGCAAACAATGCCTTATCTCAAAGTAGCACTTACAAATGCTATTGAAGAAAATCTTCCGAAGAATTCACCAGAACGTACGCCAGAAGTGGTAGCCGAGACTGCAGACCCCATGCTACTCGCAGTAAGCATCGGGAGGAAACCAGCCGTCGTCGAGATGCAAATCTTGGGCATGAAATTATCTAACACTATCGTCGATGGTGGTTCAGGAGTAAACGTACTGCCAGAAGAGACCTGGAAGTGTCTGGGTAAGCCGACTCTTTGGCCCCCGACATTCCACCTCGTGGGAGCAGATCAACATGGCATCAGACAGTTGGGTACACTGATGGAACAGAAGGTCCTGATCGGCACGCAGCTGTTTCTACTAAATTTTGTGGTCATCCCACTGGAGAAAAAGGCGTACGATGCACTCTTGGGACGGGGATGGTTGATAGCTGCCAAGGCAACCCACAACTGGAAGAGGAATACACTTTCAATAGAAAATTGGGGGAGGAAATATACCATTGATCTGAAGAACCAGGCCGTCAGTGAGGATTTAGCATCCTCGGCATCTGAATCCGGAGGAGACTCAGATGATGATGAGAGGAAGTTAATGGAACCAGACGAAGAAGGGGTACTAGAGATTGGCAGTTGCTCGGAAGATGAGACCAGTTCACTGAGCGGACTATTTCACTGGCAGATGGAGGATTATGAAGTCTTCCACCCGGATTGCAACATGCTGCAGGTCAAGGAGGGAGAAGCAGAACAAGACAAGGGCTCGACCAGTGAAACATTTCCACCTGAGTACGGAGAATATAAAGAAGGCATGGCAGAATTGGATGTGATGCCAGCACACAAGTTTGAAGAGGACAAAATCATTAGGTACGAGGAACCAACGCTGGAAAAGGTGAACCTTGGGGAATCAGCCAAACCCAAGGAGATTTTGGTGGGGGATGATTGGGACCCTGTCCTGAAAGCGGCAGCGTTCAGAATTTTCATGGAATATAAAGATGCTTTCGCCTGGACGTACAAAGATTTAAAATGCGTACCACCGGAGTTATGCGTACACAGGATTCCTCTCGTACCGGGAGCCCAGCCGTACGAAAGCGACCGTACAGAATGAACAAAAATTATGCCGCTAAAGTACAGGAGGAGATTGAGAAGATGCTGGAGGCCGGCATCATTTTTAAGGTGGAGGTCAGCGAGTGGGTATCGCCGATCATCATATCATTGAAGAAAGAGAAGGAGAAAATTAGAATTTGTGTTGACTTTCGTAGTCTGAATGCAATGACTATCAAGGATCCATTTCCCATTCCCTTCACCGACTCGATTCTGGAAGAAGTTGTTGGGCATGAAATGTACTCCTTTCTAGATGGCTTCTCGGGTTACAATCAGATCAGTATCGCCGAGGAGGACAAATTAAAGACTACGTTCGTCGTCGAGGACGGGGTGTACGCATACAACCGAATGTCGTTTCGATTATGCAACGCACCAGCTACATTCTAGAGGATAATACTCCACATCTTTGATAAAATGTCGGTAGGTAATTTCAAAGCCTTCCTCGATGATTGGTCGATTTATAGCGATAAGGAAAAACATTTGAAAGCTTTAGGCGAGTGCATGGAACGGTGTAGAGAAGCCCGCCTTGCCTTGAATCCGAAGAAATGCAAATTTATGGTGCCGCAAGGGAAGTTGCTCGGACACATTGTGTGCAAAGCTGGGTTGAAAACGGATCCCGACAAGGTGCGAGTCATCGTGCAGATGGAGGCTCCGGAGAACGTCACTGGTGTAAAGTCCTTCCTCAGGCATGTGGGATACTATCGGAGATTCATTAAAAAAATTTCCCAAGTGTCGTACCCTCTCGACCTACTGACAAGGAAAGGCCAACCATTTACATGGGCCGAAGAACAGGAGAAGGCATTCCAGGAACTGAAGGATCAATTGATCAGCTCACCCATATTGATGTATCCGGATTGGGATAAGGAATTCCACGTACATGTAGACGCCTCTAATTTTTCCATCGGAGCAACCCTAGCACAAGTAGGAGCTCACGGGTTGGATCACCCAGTATTTTTTGCCAGCCGGCTACTTTCAAAGGCAGAAAGGAATTACAGTACGACCGAGCGTGAGGCACTAGGAATGGTTTACTCCGTACAGAAGTTCAGGCATTACCTCCTAGCCACGCCGTTCACTTTCTATGTGGATCACTAAGCTTTGATGTACCTGGTAAACAAGCCGATTATCCAAGGACGGGTGAGTAGATGGTTACTTTTGTTGCAAGAATTTACGTTCACCATCATCGTACAACCGGGAAAGAGCCATGTTATTGCCGATCAATTATCCAGAATCCGGTCGGGTGAACCTGCAGAGGGAGGGGTGAATGAAGACTTTTCGGATGCACATTTATTCTAGATTGCAATATTTCCCTCATGGTACGAGAAGATTGGAGAATATCTATCCACGTCCACGTTCCCGAAAGATATGCCACCAGCCGAAAGAAGGAAGCTCGTCCTAAAAAGTAAGACATTTCAGTTAATCAATGGGTTACTCTACAAGATGGGACCCGACTAGATCCTCTGCAGATGTGTCGTCGAAGAAGAAATACCTGGCGTACTAAAAGAGGCACATGAAGGACTCGCTGGCGGCCATATGGGACCGGATGCTACAGCAAGGAAAATTCTCTTGGCAGGCCTATGGTGGCCGACGATGCACACTGACGCCAAAGAATGGGTGTTAGGCTGCGACACTTGCCAGAGGATCGGGAAACCATTGAAGCGGGATTTCATGCCACTGCATCCCTCACAGCCACAGGAATTGTTTGAACGATGGGGGTTGGACTTCATCAGACCATTGAAGGTGAGTCACTTGCATCGATGCCGATATATTGTGGTCGCTACAAAATATTTGACGAAGTGGGCGAAAGCTCGAGCATTGCCAGATAATACAACACAAAGTACGGCAAGATTCATCTACGAGCAAATAGTAACACGGTACGGCATCCCCATTCGGATCACGAGTGATCATGGAGGACACTTCGTTAATCATGTTATAAGGTTGATGATGACAGAGTTCCAAATTTTTCACAACCTGTCAAGTCTGTACTACCCACGAGCTAATGGCCAGGCGGAGTCTACAAATAAGGTGCTCGTATCAGTGATTCACAAATCATGTGGTGTGGAAGAAGCGGACTGGGAAGAAAGGTTACCATCCGTCCTATGGGCATATCGTATGACGTACAAGGTAACGACGGGCCACACACCTTTCCAATTGATGTATGGTCAGGAGGCGGTGATGCCCATGGAGTATATGGTACCAAGCCTGAGGATAGCCGTGGAGAATCGGTTGGGCGATACTGAAAGCTTGAAGGAAAGACTATACCAACTGAATAAGCTGGACGAGCGAAGGGTGATGGCACAATGGGCGACGGAGAACATGCAACGGCGACGGAAATATTGGCACAACAAGCATCTCCGACGAATGAATTTCTGACCAGGACAGTTGGTTCTGAAGTATAACGGCCGTAACGAGATCAAACCGAGGAAGTTTAAAGTTCGTTGGTTGGGACCATTCCGAGTACGGGAAGTAGGTGATAATGGCTCTATAAAGTTAGAAAATCTCGATGGGTCACTGATATCGGAGGCAATCAACGGATCGAAGCTAAAAACATATCAGGAGAGAAAAGAGAAGAATACTATCGCCATCAATATGTTGGGTTATGCCACAAAGGAAGATTGGCCTGTGCAACATGAAGGGCCGAGGGAACAAGACTGGGGAGTAGGAGGTCCCGGATATGTAGCAGATGTTGTTTGGGCATAATCGGGCCGAGATCAAATAATTGAAGAAAGGCTGGCAGAGAAGCGAGTGGAAGGAATTGCAGTACCACAGATACACAAGCACTTAACCAATGCAGTGTTCGGAACCCCTGCTCTTTGGCGTCGAATGGGGGGACATTGGCACTATGTAGCCCCTTATGAAGGAGTAAAACGGGGATATATAGCCAAGGACTTGGACACGGAAGCCCAAGCGGAAAAGGAGAAACAGGCAGAAGAACAAGATGAGCACCAAAAGGATGACGAGGAGGAATGGATTGATGAGCAATGGGATGCTTATTTCGAGAAGAAGGCCCCTTGCTTAAAGACAGTGTTGAAGACAGAAGATATGTTTGTGTCAACGGTGGACGGGTATACAGAAGATCTTCTGAAACAAATGTGTCGAGAAAGAAGAAAAATACCAAAGGTTAGGAAGATCACAACTCAAGATGGACTCTGGAAAATAATTCCTAACCTGGCGGGACCACCAACAGTACAAGGCGACGATGTTACGTGGTATCAACAGTACGGCAGAAGGTACATCGACGGAAGTTTTCAAGGTATTGGTCCTACTCCTTTACTTGATAAATGGTTTGATATCGAATATATAGGAACGTGTTGCGAGGAAGAATGTTATAAAAGGCCACCACACACATGTAAATGGTATTACACATCAGAATTAAAAGTTTGGACACACAGTGAAGTTAGAGGGATAAAAAGAAAAGAAGAGAGAAGGGAGGAGAGAGAAAATGAACGGAAGTTGGAAAAAATAAAAATAAATAGAAAAAAAGCTATGAAAATAAAAGAAAATACCAGAGTAAGTAAGGAGGAACAAGGCGAATGGGAAGAAAAGAGAAAAGAAGGAAAAAATAAAAGAAACGTAAAAGAAGTCAGAAAAGAAAGCAAGAGAAGGAGGAAAAAATTAAATAATAAATTAAACGACTGGGACATTAAGAAAGGTATTAAAGTGCTCAAATTAAATAAAGTAAGGTGAATTAAAATAAAAGTCTCAGCTACTGAACAAATCGTACGGCCAAAGGAGAAATTGGCTAAAGGAAATAAATGGCGAAAAATTAAAGGAGAAAACATTAAATTAAAAGGTTGCCAAAGCTCGACCAGAGAAAAAAACGTACGGCCAAGGGGGAAAGCGATTAAAACAAATAAAGTTGAAAATGAAATAAATGTAGCACCCCAAGCCGTACAGCCATTTAAAGAGGAAATAGTCTGGAGAAAGGGAAAAGTAAACAGAAATCACGACGGGAGAAGAGAATAGAGGAATCCGTACGCACCTAGCAAGTCAAGCACAGAGAAGGAACTCGTACGGCGCCTTCACCAGTTTCAAAGCTTTGAAGTCGTACGGCATTCAAGGTATTCTCAAACCGTACGGTATTTTCAAGTTTCCCAGTATTCATTCTATTTGTCAGTGGAAATCATACGGCAAGTGCAAATTGAAAATTTGGCCAAGTTTTGCATCATACGGCAATCACACACTGGAAATTGTGCCAAGGTTGACATTGTACGGCATTATTGCATCAGGAGATTTCGTACAGCCTCAGTATTGCAGGAGAATCCGTACGGCACCAGCAATTCAGGAGAACTTGCACGAAATTCACAGAATTCTAGGGTCGTACGGCTCTTCCACTTAGCAAGAATCCACATCGTACGGCACTGTCAATCTCAAGTTTTTGTCATCATACGACACTGTCAATCTCAAGTTTATGTCATCGTACGGCACTGTCAATCTCAAGCTTCTGGAATCGTACGGCTTTTTCACTCATAAGACTTCCAGGTCATACGGCTGTCACAAGTCCTCACAGTATACGGCATTTTCATCCTCTGCACAGAGTACGACATCAGCACATCAGACAAATTCGGCGAATTACCTCAAGGCGTACGGCATTCACCAGCCCTTCAAGCCGTACGGACTTTCCAGTTTTTCCAGATCTCAGCAGTTTTCATCGGCAGTTCGGTAGTTTTCATCGGCAGTTCAGCAGTTTTCATCAGTTCGGCAGTTTTCATCGGCAGTTCGACAGTTTTCATCGGCAGTTCGGCAGTTTTGATAGTTTCGGCAGTTTTCACAACTGTCTCGAGAGTTATAAAGTCGGCTGGAATCGCCGAAGTGACAGAAAGATGGACAAGGGCAAGAAGGCTATGCAGCACCAGCCAAAGGTAGCCTTGGCGGGGAAAAGAAAAAGGATGGACGCCAATAATGAAACGATGACATGGGAGAACCTGACCGGCAACGAGTGCAAACAGTGGTGACAAAGCACTCCTGACGACCACTCCCTGAAGGTTGCGCTTCGACACGCTCGGGTAGACAAGGCTGTGCTAGTGCCCTTCTTCAATTCTCGGGAGTTCGAGCCTTGGCTGAAGGCGATGGTGGATAACTATTGCAGGCATACACACAAGTCAGTAATTGATTACAGAGGTTGCCGAGTGACCATTTCATTTTGGTCACAGGACTTCGAGCGGGTGTTTGGTGTCCCAGCTTCGGGAATAGGGGTTAACAAACCCAAGAGGATGACACAGGAGCACAAGGAATTGTTGGTCAAGCAGGTGTGTCGAAGTGACTTGTCAGCGGAAGAACAGAATACCATATGGAGTGTTGGCAATCGAGGTCTCCGAAAAAACCACTTGGCAACAGCAGAATGGAAGTGCTTGCTCGACCTAATGAAATGCCGACTCACAGGTGCTAGCCGAGCGTCGGACATTGCTATATGGCTGGTTGATTTCATGGTCGGACTCCGCGTTGGCCAAGTATACAACTGGGCGCGGTTACTCACAGAGCGGATGAGATATTTCTTAGTGCAGAGGCATAAGGCCTTCTACATGACCCAGCACGCCATAGCCCTCTTTCTTGATGTCGTTCACACACAGGTGCCCGAGGGAAATTGGGGTCGGTTGCGGCCACTTACTCACCTAGATCCTGGATTGCCGACCGTATTCTACTGGTCGGAACTGGAAGTAAAGCAAGTCGGCGAGGGCACAGCTTCAGGAAAGAAGAGGAAACAGAAGGAGGCGTCGATGGAAGAGCAAACATCAGAGGAGGAGGCCTCGGAGCAGAGCGATGCATCTAACAGGGAGGAGCCCATCGATTTATCTTCTTCGCCCTCGGAGTCTAGCCCACCAGCCGATGAGGAGGTGTCTGTCGCCATAGGGGGTGAGGAAGCAGACGAGATTGACATACCATTGCTACAGCCGGCAGGATTTACTCTTCCCGCACCACCAGCCAGGAAGAGCACACACTCAGTGACGTTCACTCTTCCAGTTGCGCCAGTTGGAGACAGGCGAATGTTGAGGGTAGTTGCTTCACTACCAGGTGCATCACCAGGGTGGGCACCTCTCGCCACCACGACATCACAGGGGGCAGTCAGTACATCGGGAGGTTCCACTGCCTCGGTCGAGATATTGCCAGCAGTTTGTTCCCTTACACCACCGCCAGCATCGGCAGCGACAGGAGTGGCAACCTCGGCAGCAGGAACTGGGGGAATGACGAAGGCCATTGAGGATACTACTCCAGCCCCAGGAGCACCCGGGGTAGCACAGATTGATAGCTGGTTGGGATCGGTAGGCCTCACCTTGGACATGGCCGAGCAACCAGACCAGCGGGAGAAGAGTCCCTCGGAGGGACAAGGGGATGAGGAAGGGCCAGTCGTTCACACCCAGCAGAGTGAGACGGCCAGACTTGGCGAGGATACACTGGCACACCCGGAGGCTAGCATAGCAGAGGCACCAGAGACAGCCATTCAGGAGCCTCAGCCGATAGTCGGGGAACCGCCCGAGGAGGAGACAGAACCTTGTACACCTCCCGACGATGAGGAGAACGAGGAGGGTAACTCCATGGAGGGATTTGTCATGGAAATGTCACAGCCAGATCCATCGGACCCAGTAGGCACGGTACAGCGATATGTACAGGAGCTTGAGCATATGGGCAGGTTGATGATCCGAGTGGGACAGGTTTCGAGAGACCTCAGGATTGGCCGATCTCCTCTAGTGAGCCAGGAAGTTCACCGCATCCGAGGATTTGTACAGATGGGGTGTGAGGCTGAGTTCGCACAGATATTTGGCGAGGGGTGGCCAGCAGGAGAGACTCCTGCTATGATGCAAGCCTGGCAGGGTCGACCGCCGAGACTAGTAGGGCGGGACGCCGGGGTTCTGGAGAGTTTATATTACATAGAGCTTGCCTTCTGAGATGTCTTTATTCTTATGAAGCGCCAAATATTTTCCACCGAGGTAGCGGTATCACGTCGAGTGGACGCCTATAGACTCCTGCAGAGGGTTAAGGATGAGTCCGCTGCGACCATCAAGACCATTCAGAATGACTTGGCTTAACAATCTCGGCTTTCCAGTGAGAGGGGAGCTCGATTGGAGGTCTTGGAGCCTCGGGTGGCAGCCTTGGAGGAGGAAGCACAACAGAAAGAGGCAGGATGGGAACAGCAGGTGAGAGCATTAGAGGAACGGTTGGCTGCAAAAGAGGTTGATTTGGCGGCCAAGAGTGCAGAAGCAGAAAAGGCGAAAATCCAACTAATGGAGGCAGCTCGGATGGTAAAAGCAGCAAGGGAGAGGGAGATCCTGGCAGATCGGCAGCTTCGCACACGTACGGAGGAGCTGAGGCGCCTGCTAGGAGAGCATTCTTCCACCACTCCGACGTCATCTGTGCATCCAGGGACGCACTCCCTTCCCCCTACTTCTCAGTGATCTTATCTTGTTATATGTATGTCGTCTGGAAGACGACTTCTTTTTTGGGGGGGATGATGTTAGTCGTATATCTTTACTTTGTTGTCGGTCGTAGTCGGCCGTGGTCGTAGTCGGTCGTGGTCGTAGTCGGCCAATTGTTAATAAAACTATAGATTAGTAAAGAATAATAATGTCATGTACTTTCGGGAAAGCATGTTCAGATTAATGTTAATATTAATGTTGTTATGAAGCGTCGTGTCGGTTGGTTATCTAACCACCGCCGAGCGTTATATGTAGTCGGATTGGGATAGTCGGGATATAGTCTTTTTGGTGCCGATGTTTATTGTCAATCATTGCTGATCTCTTTTGTACATGATATTTCTGAGAATGAATAAAGTTTCTGGTGTTCAAATATGATATCTTTCAGTTTACTGCTTTATCCTATGTTCTGCACATTACTAGTTTGCCAGTAGTACGTAAGAGTAGAATTACATTTCGTAGGCAAACAACAAGGATTTCATGAGGAGCATGAGAAAGTGGAAAGTGATACCATAAACCAATGTAGAAATAGCCATAGATACTCTAAGAAGTAAACATGTGCAAAGGAAACAAGTTGTATTGAGGAAGTTAT
This sequence comes from Sequoia sempervirens, assembly GCA_007258455.2. Taxonomy (NCBI): domain Eukaryota; kingdom Viridiplantae; phylum Streptophyta; class Pinopsida; order Cupressales; family Cupressaceae; genus Sequoia; species Sequoia sempervirens. The sequence goes on along the minus strand of VDFB02311699.1, from coordinate 12,790 downwards.
GGATGAGCCATTATAGAGATGCAATGATGGTATGTTGAAGGAGTTATACTACAAGAGGGTGCAATAGAACAACACTTGGGGGAGGGGGATGATACAAGTGAAACTCTTGTCCTCAAGGAGTGGAGGAGGTCAATATTTACCTCAATCCTTGTTTCTTTAAATATGCTTTCATGTTCTCTATAACATATCCATGTGTTGAGGAAACATCAAGGTTGCAATGCCAACTAAAAGGGTGGTTCTACCATCCAATCCTTATTTTCCAACTTTGAGCTTGCAAGTTTCTTACCCATGATGTCTAATGTAGAAGCATCTTAGGGGTCGAGCAATCTTTAATCACCCAAAAAATATCTTCTTTTTTTTCCTTATGTTTTTTTGTTCTTTTGGTAGATTTTAAAGTTCTTGTTAAAGTATGTCTTTACATTTTTGGCAATAATTTACATCAAGCCTAAGAATATACATGGCTATGATACATAATACTTGCTTGATTTTTGTTTAATGCATCAAGATAAAGGGATATTTGGTAGTCTTGTGTCTATCTAGTAATGCATAATTAATATTTCAGCATTAGGAAGCTACAAAAAAAAACCATTGAGCTTTATGTGTTCATATTTCATAGGTGGCACAAAGTTGAATTATTCAAAAAGGAAATTATTTTATTTACTTGGAGAATAAGAGGGATACATCCTATGATTTTCAATAAAGGGAAATAACTGGAATCATTCCAATGGTATAAGTGTATACATTTAGTAATTTGGGGCCCTAATGATCCTTAGTGAAGACCTATTTCATAGTGCCAAAGAAAATAATGTTTTTCTATGAATAGGAATTGATGAAAAGAGGTTGGAAAGATAATTGTTTCATGAAGCTAACCTAATTTGATGAGGTCCTTCTTTAAGAGTTTGTTTAATAATTTGCCTATATAAACCAAAAAAGTTTAAGACTCGTTTGGGAAAAAAGGTTGGAGGTGAAAAGATGAATCTTGTGTAGAGAGCTCGAAGCATAATTGAAGATTTGGGTAGATGACATGTTTCAAGAGTAAATCCAAGTGGCTAAAATAAAAATTCCAATGGCACATTAGTGAGGATTTAACTTTGCATTGCCCATGGCGTAGGCAAAAGGTTGAAGATTTTCAATATCGATCATGTGTAGAATTATCTATAACTATAGACTTGAAAATAATTCCTAGTGAAAACCATTGTGTTAGATTGTAAGACATTTGGTTGAAACGGCTTGGTGTAGTTATTGTGGATGAAATATATATATATACATCACTTTTTCTATTCATTTTGTTGTGTACTTAAATCATTCCACTATTTGATTAGATCAATGTGTTATTTAAATCTAGAAATTAGGTTACATGGTTGGACAATTTTTCATTTAAAGACCCTCCATTTGTGATTGCATCAAGTGCACAAAACAAATTCTTTAAACAATAAATAATAATGAATTTCAAATAATACTAATAATTATTCAAAATATTTGGAAATCTTTTTGAACAACATTCACCAAATTATATTTTGAAAAGAAGAAAATAAGCTAACATGATTTTTTTTTATCGGTAGCCTATAGGCTAAAGCCATTAGATTTCCACAGTCCATGTTAATGTGAGCTATATTTTCTGGATTCAACTGTGTGATTTTATATGCATCAACGTTTCAGATCACACTCTGTGATCCATCATCAGGATGAAAATAGAGAGTTGAGTGATCCCAAGCCTAAAAATATTAGAAAATTTGTCTCAACTAGAAAATATTGTTCAATCGTCATGATTGTCTCACTTTATGAGAAAAAATATTCTTCTTAGTACAACAAAGCATTTTTAATCGATACACTTCCATATTCCTTATTGGTAGACCCACTACACCTCTTATTAGTGCAAGAGCTTGTATAACATTTTATTGGCACTTAGCAAGACATTTTTTACACGCTTGCACAATGCTTCAACTCACCTCAACTCATTTTATGATGGACAATAAGCCACCCCCAAACCAAAGATGGACTAATCACCAAGTAGGTTGGTAGCTCAATGGAGAGCACCCCAAAATAAATAAGTGGTCCTAGATTTGATTCCTAGTTGATCCATGAAAACTTTAACATGGTATCAGAGCCAAGTCAACAAAGCTAAGTCAATCTAGGAGTCTTGAGCATGTGTAGTGTGCCTCAAGAGAGGTGTTGGAAAATGAGTCAAACCCCACCATAGATGGACTAATCACCAAGTGAGCCAATAGCTCAATGGTAGAGCACCTAGCAACAAATGGTTGGTCCTAGATTCAACTCCTAATTGGTCCATGATAAACCTTAATATGGTATCAAAGCTAGGCTAGGCTAGGAGCCCCAAGCACTCTCAAAGTGGTTCAAGGGGAGGTGTTGGAAAATGAGCTACACACAAACCATAGACGAATTGGTCACCAAGTGAACCAATAGCCCATGCTAGAGCACCCCAAGAGTGAATAGGTTAGTCTTAAAGTAATTCATTTTAAAGAACAAATTTAAACTGAAAAGCAAATTTCTTACATAGAAATTGAAATTGTTTAGTCCGATTTTATAAAAAAACTCACAATTTTGTCATTGAAAAAATCAAGAAATAGTCCTCAGAAATTGTATTTTCTTGTGATTCGTTCTCCATTTTTGCTCTTATGTTTCACATGACCATTATAACAATGTAAGAAAAGGCAACCTAATTATTTGATCGTTGGGCAAATGCAGCATGACCTTTAGAATTCACCGAGCTCCAGGTGGTTGATTAGCAGTTATAAGTATTTTTTTATTTGTAAAGCTTGGTAACCATCCCTGTTTTACAACTGAAAGATTTAACATTGATTCCTAAAAATTTTGTGATGGGTATGACATTTTTATTAAGAGGGAAACAGTATTTGAGATCTCTCACGTTACAATACTGAACATTACTTCTTTAGATAAGAGATTATTTTACTGTTATATGAGGGGATGGGCTTTTGATTAGCTTCAAGCCACGATGATGACTAGAAGACCAGCAATAGTTTCTATTGAAATTATCATAAGAACTGCAAGAAGAATTATTGACCCTCTACAGGAAGAACTGTCTCAAATTGCATCCTGAATATATATATATAGACAAAACTGGCCAGAGCAGACATTTGAGGTGGATGATGAAAAAGAAGCCTGTCTACATGGAGGAAATGGGACTTTTCTTATATTCTGAATATGTATGTAGGATACATTGTGAGATCCATTGTCTGTAAATGATAAGGTTCTTTCTAGGTTCCATGGATATAATTGAAAATCTAAGAGTGTCTTCTTTCCACTTAGTATCGGCAGCAATTATTGCCTAACTTTAAAAAGGCATTGTTTTAATGGTTGGTTTAATGTGGTAATCTGTGTCATTATAATGGTGAAATTTTGTATAATCATGTTATTTTTCATTTAGTTTTGTGTTTATTTTGAGAGAGTGGTTTAGTATACTTATATTAATAAATGGTGCAATCTTGTACGAATAAATCACATTTACTGTGCCTCTAGGAATTTATTTTGTACACAATTTTTTCTAATCCATCATCTGAGGTCATTTTCTTGGATGTAGGATTGATCCTATGTCTACAAATCTCATCCCTAAATGTCCAAAATTCAAATTTAAATTTTGCGAACTCTCACCCATTACACTAGTTGTTGTGAACCAACCAAACACACTTTCGATTTATGGTTGTGTATATGTATTAAAGGAATTCGGTTGCATCCATTTGATCATCTTCTCGTATCTTAATATCCTAGAGAATTTAAAAATTAATCATTAGAATAACACTAGAGTTTGTTGCACTAAAATGTATCAACGGTTTTCGTACTCATTCTAGGGCATTCCTTGTTCTTTGTCAATCCTTTGCAAGACCATAAAGTCTGTATTTTCCAAGGGATGATCAAGGAGAACATGTGATCTAGTGATCCAACCACCCTTTAAAGGTATTTCTAAATACCACTAGTCCAAATAGCAAAGCAAACAATTGTGAACCAAACCGATTAGGAAGCAAATTCATCGATAGGATCATAGTCATGCATCAAATGGTGAATCTACAAATGAGGAAGTCCTTTTAAGTATCATTGCCAAAAACTTGAGAGAAATCCGAATTTGGGCAGGATGAAAAATGAATATAATGTGTTAAAGAATCCATTTATATAGCTGTAGTCCCTTCAGCAAGTCTCTCTTAAGCAAATCTACGTTTTATATTACAATCTTGAATGATATGTGGACAAACCAACAAAATATAAACGAAGCCTACAAGGAGTTGCAATATTGATCTCTTTGTCATACTAGAATTGGTGCATCTTCAATCTCTTAATTAAATCAAGTGTGGGAAACCTAAAATGGATCAGTTCAAGTAATTTGCTAAGAATTTTGCAATATAAGAAAAAGTCAATTACAGTGAGATATTGTTCTCGCGAAAGTCCTGCCTTGCCTAATATTCATAATAAGGGCCCTGTGCCAACCTAACACTAATATCAGGTCATTGTGCCGACCTTAACATTTAAAATCAAGGCCTCATGTCAACATCAATATCTAAAATCGTGGCAGGAAAGAATAATGTCTTAACATGAATTTGATTCCAAATTTCTGAACAATTCTAACAGAGGAATCCAATAACAACCCTGTGAAATCCATTTTCACAAGCCATAGGCCTATAGCATATGAAAAGAAATTAACGATGCCTACAAGGGACCCCATGAATGAAACATTCTACATTGTTTCTCAACAGCTCATTTCCGGAATCGGCATCAATTCTTTTACTGAGATGGTCACAACTTAAAATATTATCATCATAAGTGACAGCACTTAACATCTGGAACCAATTTGACAGTAGACATCTTCTGAAGGGAGAATGGGCCTCTTTGCGAGCAGTTTTAGATCGCTGCAAATTAGTTGTACTTAACAAGTACAAATACTTTTACATGTTCCTCCCAAGTATTAAAAGGCCTCAGGGCATATCTTTTATGTTCCGTGCCTGATTGTATTTGAAAAATTGGTGAAGCAACCTTTGAACCTCTCCAAAATTACCTGAAACAGTAAAAAGATGTTTCTTAGGACTGGACACTAGGTATTGTGACAAATATAAATAATTTCCCACATTCCTCGTGTGTTAGAACATTACCTCATGCAGCAAACATTTTCCAATGTCTCCTACTGACAATTTATATGAGTTTCTGATGGGAGGACTCAGGTTTGGGTCACAAAGTTTCCAGAATTTTGGGACAGCAGAAGCATGGCTATTAAAATAACTTAAACAAACTAAACGCGACTGAAATTTTAAAAAGTAAACACGGTGTGCTGAATTGACAATGACAACCCTCACTCTTTCAGCTTTTTAGGTGTTTGAGCATTTATTTTATTAAAAATTACTTTTTTAAAAATTTACGCACCAAATGGAGCAGGCTGTCCAGCCCTGAAAATGGGCAAGTCCCTTCCAAATCCCCAACTCCTTGGGACATCAGGGATGTCTCCCCGTGGAACACTCCTTTCAGATTATATTCTAACTGAGAAGCAACCTTTAAACTAAATCATAAGTACCTTTTACAGTAACAAGGCGTTCCTTGATCCAACCAGGAAGCTTAGAAGTTGGTGTTGAGAAACCAGCCTTGTATGAATTAAACTCCCTTGTTGATGATGCATAGCGAGCATCAACTAGCAGAATAGCAGCATAATCTCCAACATGCCTGATTGCTCGACCTGCATTAGATGCCAAAGTTCAGTTTTATAAAGTAAATTTTGAAGTTTAAACAATAGAGAGCAAAATCGGTGTCCCAGCATTTCTATATAGAATAACAATTTTACAAGTTCTGCACTCTGCTTACCTATTGATTGATTTACTGCTTTCATACAAAGGTTCTCATAATATTCTCTTCCTTTTTGGTTGCAGCAACGCAAAATGTTTAATCCTGATTGCACAGAAGTTATTTCATCGGTATCTGCACTCACTGGTAATAATGTGCCCCCCACTATGGCGTTTGTTCCCAGCCGATCAATGTGCTTAATGCGTTCAATCAATTCTGGATCAGATGGGCTTGGGTAGGGGAGCCCTACCATTACCACACAACGACCCATTCCATCGCTAAAATTGATTCCTTCTGAAATCTTTCCACCTACTACAGCTAGAAGAAGAGCACCATTGCCTGCCCTACCTTCTTTGATGCCTTTGGTGGATGATGCCATTATGGTCTCCTTGTAATCCTGTAGTGTAAGCTCCACAGCTGCATTATTCCGAGGTTCTCGAAAGACACGTTTTTTCTTTTCAAGAGTGGACAGGATCCCTGATTCTGTCCATGCAGCATAAACTTGATTCTCATACTCAAAGGAGGAAAAAAATACAATAATCCCCTCAGGAACGACTGATGTTAAATTACAAAGCAACCGTCCAAGCTCCTCCATCTGCTTGCAAGTATAAGAAGTGATTGAATCATAAAGTCGTGAGAAAAAAATGCAAAAACTTATAAGATAAGCTATAATAAAGCATAATGCATCTAAGAATCTAAAGTTTAGACCAAAAAACTTAGAAAAAGAGAGAGAAAAGGCATTAAAGATTCAATAGAGAAAGTTTGTTAGACTTAAACATCAAGAGTAATGGAACATGCAAACCAGATAGTGGATGACTGATGATAAATGCAAAACCTTGTTGGATATATTGTTGTGTTAAAGTGAAAAAAAACATCGAGGAGGAATATTTGGAGTTGCCATTATGTGGAGTTCGAAGGAAATAATTGTAAAATGTTTACTCAAGACTACATAACTAAGAATCGAAGCCAACTTTAATTTATTCTCAAGGTAATCTATGTTTCTTTGAATATTTATTTAACTCACGCTTTATTATGTTACATTTTGTAACAGAGACATGTGTTCACTTTGGGAGAATTACATTTTGATTCCTCATTTATTAAAAAATTTTAGCTGATCTCCTTTGTTCTTGACTACTCTCCTGCTCCTTCCAATAACGGTCTTTGATGATGATTTATGATTGATATTTCTTCACTTCCATGCTCCATTAATAGAATTAGAAGTTAATTACGTGCTTGAGAAGACCTCTTCGAAGCATATTAAGTGCCACAATCACCAGTGCATCACAACTTAGGAAACAAAGTTTAGTTGTATAATTGCATTTTATAGATTGGAAAAAGTTGCAATTAAGTAGAAGCTAGTTTTAAAAAATCGTAAAATTGTAGGGTTTGACTAGAAGAAACAATAAATTAGTCATATTGACCATACCTCTTTCATAACTAATAAAACAATGTATAAATGTCCTTGTTGACAAGTTCTTACCATGCCTGGGGAACTTCGGTTTTGATGGGTAAAATCAAATGTCCTTCCTGTAGGCCCACGTGAAACTGCAATTGGTAAAATACTTTCAGGGGACACAATATGGCCGCAAGAGAACAAATGCAGTTGATCTGCTTTTATGTGAGGAAACAATCTCTCCTTAATCTCTTCTACAGGCTGAAGAGTTCCACCAGATAGTACAACAGTTCGAGCTTGATCTACAATCTGCAAAATATGTCTAATTAATTGCCCTCAATTGACTTGTTATACATGAAAATATAAAAGATATTTATTTATCTCATTTGCAAAAACATGCCAAAAGAAACCATCAGATTACAGTACCTCTGCAAAAAGTTTCTCAGCATCAAGCATCACAAATTTAAGATACCCCTCTTCATGCTTGTCAATACTGGCAATGGTTTGTTTTGAAACAATTATTCTACCATCGCTATCAGCATTTGTTAATGCAAGCAGAAGACCTGCCAGTGAATGAAACCCAGACAATGCACTGCTTACAACCCGACCTGCACTATTCTGAGATTGCAAATAATCACTCTGCAGAAGATGTTTCTCCCCATAGCTGCTTACCTGAAAAAGAAAGATGCAAGCATAAAATTTCTTCAGCATAAATGAATGAACATTTGAAAATGGTGGTAATACAATAAAATACTTCTACTGTCTAATACTGTAACATAAGATGCATACCATCAAATAATACCTTATGAATAATATTGCTCTCTTTCATATATCGTTGCAGCTTAACCAGGTTTATATTATCAATCTCAAGTGAAAACAGGAACTCATTGATAGTCATAACAACACCATTCTTTGAATCATGACCATCAAATTCAGGACTTTGAACATTAACAAGATCATTTGCAGATCTCCCAACCACATTTTTTTTTTTATCATCTGATAAGCATTGTAAAAATGATTGAACAAGCACCAAGAGCATTTGTATGTACTGTCGATTGCCAGCTCCCAAGCGGTTCCTGAATCTTTCAAAATATCCTTTAATATGAGAGTTCACAAGTTGAAGCTGTTATAAACATGAAACATTCAGATATTTGGAACTTCGTAGCATTACTAACTTTTGATTCAGATGTCAGAAAATATCAAATCTACAATGCAGAAAGAGCCATCATTGAGATTAAACAAAGATATTTCACCTGAAAATTAGTAATTTGTGAGTTATGCATATTGGTTACTGAGTCAACAAGGTTGTGTGCCTCATCTATAATGACAATGCTGTCCTTCAAGTTAAGCCCAAGAGATTCACGAGCAGACTTAAGGAGCAGAGACTGGTAAGGCAGTACAACAAGATTAGCAGATGATACCAATGCTCGAGATCCATAGTATGAACAGGTGCCAATTTTTCGTCCCAGGTGCTGAAGATCCTCAATATCCAAAACTCCCTGTTGATTAACCTCTTCTTTGAACTTCTTCTGCAGCTTTTTCTTCCGTAACAGGGGGCACCCAGATGTGGTTTTCTTGACCTTCACCCCCCCATCTAGTAAAATCTGGCACACGTAAAAAATTATTCATTCAATAATGATAATAATTAGCAGTATATGACAGGTTCCACTGAGGGAAAAACACAATCCAGTTTTGCATAACCTAAGAAAAAGATTAGCAAAATAGAACAGATAAAATCAGATACCACAAAAATGAAAGAATTGAACCATGACTTGAAAATGATACAACCACAGCCCTTCATAAGATTATTTTCAAGGACAGGATTAACACCTCCCCAGAAGATATTGATGTACTAGACAAATAAATATTTCAAAGAATGTACTTGAAATATGAGATGAAATATCCCAGGGCAATTTGGTATGCAAAATATTTTTCACTTTCATTAATTTACGTGTGCAGACATTTCATCAAGCAGTTTGTCTAAATGCTGTTCCGGCTTGTTTCCAGTTTCAGTTTAATGCTTGGTAATTGTTTGATAGAAAACTTCAGTTTTAATGGATTCCAAACATTTCATTGCATTGAATATATATATAAATTTCAAATAGAGAGTAACATAAATTTGGAACTTCAATGATATAATATTTATTTCATAAGACAACAGTCCAAAGCACCACAATGAATGAATGAAGACTTTTAGTAACGTCCACAAGGCCAAACAGCCTATGGGACCCACGAATCACCAACAGAACGGAACACCACAACAGCCCAAGACAAAACTAACCACCAACACAGCAATTACTTGAGCTCCCTTTCCCTTTGGATCTTAGATCTTCTGCTATGTATTTTAATCAAGTAATCAGCACTTTTTGTTATTTTCTCTACTTCAAACAGGCTTGCACAAGGTGTCCACATTTGAAATCTCCATATAATTGACCCGAATGTCCATGTAAGCTGGACATTCGATGATGTAATGCCATTGCGTCTCCACTAGCTCTAAATTACAAAATCTGCATATCCTATCTGCCCACTCTTCTTTAGGTGTCGTCCACCTTCCTGTTTCACATCTAAGTTGGTGTGAACTAGTTCATAGCTGAGCTATTAGCATTTTCACTTTCCATTTTATTTCCGCTCCTATATAGATCTTTTCAGTATGGTCATATGAAAGATTGAAGTGCTTGACGTAATATTCTTTTTTCCTTGATAGCTCCCTTGCCCACATGCTTTCTTTAACTTTTTCATGTACGTACATTTTGATTGCCCTATTGCTATTTGGGCAGTCTTTTATGTTGATACCCCATTTATTCATCCAATTGTTATTTTGCTTCATCCACGTGCTCTTCCTTCTATTTAATTTCTCTTCTATTGCCATTTTGGGCCAACGGGACATCTCCATATTCTCTAGTCTCTTTAAATAAATTAGTAATCAAATCATAGCTAATGACTCCATAGGTAAGGCCCCAACTTCAGCTAGGACAATCTCGTAGGGAACTAACGATTTTATTTTGAGGCTACTTATGATTAGATGTTTTTGTAATCTTTCTATTTGTCTCCATTTTATTGCTGAAGTATTGACACCCCAAACTTCACACCCATAAAGAACCACTAGGACCACTAACAACCCAAAGAGAGTTTTCTTAGTTTTCCAATCCCATAATTCAGCTCTCCTACATCTATTTTGCAATGAGTATAAAGCTTTCCATCCACCTTGTATCCTTTTTGCTCTACATGTCTTCCAGCTGAGTTTATTGTGAAAATCAAGGCCAAGGTATTTATAATCGCTAACCACTTGTAAGGGACTGCCTTAGAAGACAAATTCATATCTTCCTTCTTTCTCTTCAAGGTAAATATCATAACCTTAGTTTTGTTGGTGTTCACCTACATCCCAACCTCTTGGCAAAATAACTCTAGAGCTTTCAAGAGATCCCTCAAATCATGTGTTGTTTTTGCCATTAGAATAAGATCATCAGCATATAGAAGCAACTTTATTACATAATTGGTCAAGTAAATTCCTCCACCCCCAAATTTGTCTATCCACTCCTCTAATTTGTCAATGTATAACCCAAATTATGTAGGTGAAAGTAGGCAATCTTGTTTGACCCCAATGTCACTTCCAAACATTCTAACATTCCTTGCTTAGCTCTGATTTTAGCTCGAACATGATCGTACAGCCTATGAACAGCAGCCATGTACTATTTTGGAATTCCCAACTCTTCCATTCTAAACCATAATTTGCTTCTAGGAACAATGTCAAACGCTTTCTTGAAGTCCACGAAGCAACAAAATACCTCTCCTCCCTGTCTATCCCAAACCTTCTCAATCAAGTGTCGAAGGGTAATGCAGTGATCGATGGTAGAGTGTTTTGGTCTAAACCCTGCCTGCCCCTTTGCCCTTTTTCCTTCTTTTTCTGCCTAAATACTAATTCAGTGCTCTACCATGCTCCCAAAGAGTTTTCCGAAGAGCGGGTTAATCATTATAGTGCAATAATTTGAGGGGTTGTTGATATCTCCACTTTTGTGCAAGGGGATGACAACACTGGTCGTCCAATTTGTTGGAAAAGCATTCTGAATAACCCCATTGAATATTCTTTTGATGTGTAGTGTGAGGGCTTCTACACCCCATTTTATATATTTTGATTGTAAGCCATCTATGTGTCGTGCTTTGCTTACTGCAAGTCTTTTAATTCCTTCTTTGATGTCTTTTGTGGAGAAGAGTTTAGCCCTTGAATTGATCATAGGAGGGAAGTCTTTGTCTTGCACTCTCATATAACAGTTTTGTATATTCCAGCCATTGCAAATCTGTGATATTGTTCACTTTGATTGTGTTTTTTTTTGTAGTTCTTTCTAGAACCCTCTCGAGTTGTGTCTACCCATAAAAATCAGCTCTTTCCATCTTATTGCATGTAATCCTCTTTTTTCAATCTCACTGGTTTTTCATATTCCTTTTTATTTCCCTTAGTTTTGGCTATTCTCTTTGCGGCCTTGCATTCTTCATCATACCACAGATTCGCCGGAAAGCTATTTTTGTTGCCTCTCTTAGGTCTAGACCTTTTGCACCCGCTAAGAGCCTTGTGGATTATTGAAGTCAATTTGTCGCTGCTTATTGTTTTTTTGTTTGTGGTGGCCATCTCAATATCTCCTATTTCTTGTATCTATTTTTCAAGCATTGTTTGAAAATATCTTGGTTTTCCTGTGTCAAGAGGATTGTGCCATGAATAGCCTCCTTTTGATTTGGTTGCAAGCTAGCCTGATATTGAGTGTCTTGTTGCATTTGGATGTTGACATATATCGGATTATGATCTGATTTCATTTCTATGGGATAGTCCCTCACCTCTACTTCAGTTAACCTTGCCACAAGATTCTTTGAACATATAACATAATCCACCACAGTTTGCCCATTGTAAGTGTGAAAAGTAATGTTCCCCGAGCTCGGCCAACCTTTTATCCCATTGCATATAACCAAATCGCGCACACTGCATATCTCTAACAGTTCTGCTCCATATTGTGTGATGCCTCCTTTTTTGTCTTGAGAGTTTCTTTCCCACTTTTGATTCTCTTCTTCTTCTAACCATAGAGGGTTGTCTCTTATTCCCTCTTCTTTTCTAAGGTATAAAGCTTGATTATTTACTGTTCTTGCATTAAAGTCTCCTATTAGGATAATTTCTCCTATGTTATTATATGCTGATATGTCATTTTTCAAAGCTACATACGAGCCCTCCTTATCTAGTTTCTTCTTCTTATAATATTTTGAACCATGTGTAGCAAAGTAGCAAGCAGCAAGATGAATTGTGAGATCTTTGATTTTTATTTTCATCCATATGTATTGGTTATTTGGGTCTTCTTTTTCCACAATTCTTTTATCAAAACTGCCACTCCCCCATGCCCTTTGCCACTTTCAGTTAACTCATTCCAAACCGATACCTTTATGTAACCTTCAAAACTCGGGATCTTACAGCCATCATGCTCATGTGTTTCGATGAGGGCAATTATGTCCTTCCCCTCTACTATGGGCCCTAAACCAGGACCTCTTCTCCAAGGGTAACCTTTGCAATTCCAGCTTACCATTGAGAGGTGTTCCTAGGGCGGGCCACCTTCCTATTTACCA